>CM024714.1:25836045-26078545 GCA_014182895.1 Angophora floribunda
AAGCCATCTCAACGTGTGCCTCCTACAACTAATGAGGCCACCACATTCCCTTTCAGCAAAGAACTTGACTATCTTTTGCAGCTCCTTCAGGCTAGGTCAATATCAGGTAATCCTACAACTTCGATTGCCCACCAAGGTAGAAATCTAAAAGTCCTCTCCTGTTGTTTGCAACCTGCACTGTAGATCATTGATTCAAAGGCATCTGACCATATGACTAATATTCCATATATATTCACATCCTATGTTCCTTGTCCTGGCAACCAGAAATTTCAGATGCCAATGGGAGTTTTTTGTCTATTGCAAGTAAACGATCAATTCCACTTTTTGATTCTATTACACTTCATAAAGTACTGCACGTTCCTAAGTTAGCATGTAACCTATTACACTTCATAACTTTAGTGTTGTTTTTTTTGCTTCCCATTTGTGAGTTTGAGGATCAGATCTCAAGGAAGATGATTGGCAATGCGAGGATGAGAATGGTCTCTACTATTTTGAAGAGTTTGTCTTTGATAAAAAAAAGCTCGGGCGGCTGGAACCATAAGTTCTTCCCATGTTCAAGAAAAAATAATGGTTTGGCAACATAGATTAGGCCATCCTAGTTTTGTATGCTTAAAACATTTGTTTACTCATTTGTTCAAAGGAGTGGATGTTTCTTTACACTACACTATGACAATTGTCTTTTTCTAAAAGTCATCATACTCATTATAGTCCAAAACAGTATTGTGCATCGTCCCCATTTTATTTAATCCATAGTGATGTTTGGGATCCTTCACTTGTGCCAACAAAAACCGTGAAACAATGGTTTGTCACCTTCATAGATAATCATACCCGTTTATATTGGACATACTAGATGAGTGACAAGTCTAAAGTCAGTCCCTATTTAAAAAATCTTATCAAATAATTGTAACCCAATTCCACACTACTATTAATATCCTTCATATTGACAATAGTACTAAACATTATAACTCGTATTTGGGAAGTTTTTTGCGAGTAAAGGGCATCCTTCACCAGTCAACTTGCAGAATTACACCCCAACAGAATGGCATTGCCCAACGCAAAAATTGTCATCTCCTTTAAGTATCTTGTGCCCTTAGTTTTTCAATGCATGTACCTAAATACTTATGGGGATAAGTTGTGTTAACAACATCTTATTTAATTAATAGGCTGCCTACTCAAGTATCAAACTACACTACTTCCTTAGATTGTTTCAAATGAGTGTACCCCACAGCCCATATTTTTTCTGATATTCCTCTAAGGGTGTTTGGTCATACTACATTTGTCCACCTCCCAAGTCAATGTTGATCCAAATTAGATCCTCGAACTGAAAAGTGTGTATTTATAGGGTATGCACCTAACTAAAGAAGTCACAAGTGTTACAATCCACATGCTAGCAAAACTCATATCGCTATGGATGTCACCTTTGTAGAGTCACAACCATTTTCTTTTCCAACAAATCTCTTCATAGGGAGAATGCAGAAATTAGTGAAGAGATTTTGTGGTACTCAAACTCTCCTGTCTTTCCCACTCCTTTGTTTGAGTCCTTGGAAACATCTTTGCCGAATCTTGATATGTCAAAGATGAGGAGAAAAAGTTCAAGATCTCAATGTGATCAACAAACCTGAGCTTTAGATTTATACTAGAAGAAAAATTCTTCAAAAGGTTGCCGATCAAAACTTTGTCTTGGAGCCTCATCCATCTACAACCTCAGGAGATGATTCCTTGCCTTTGTCATAAAGTGATCTGAGTAATACTTTTTTCCCTCCATTCCAATCTCAAATTCTGATACCAATACTTCTACTCTCGATATGCCTATAACTCTTAGAAAAGGGGTTAGATCATGTACTCAACATCTTATATCAAAACATGTGTCATACTAAAAATTGTCTCATCATCATAGAGCGCTTGTGTCAAACTCGTCTCACATATCTATTCCTAGAAATGTCTAGGAAGCTTTGAAGGATCCAAAGTGGAAGATGGCAGTTAAGGATGAAATGTGGGCACTTATGAAGAATGACACCCAGGAACTGGTTGATGCACCAAAAGGAGAAAAGATTGTTGGCTGTAAATGGGTATTTATAAAATGTAAACCTGATGGAAGTGTTAATTGGTATAAAGCAAGGCTAGTGGCTAAGGGGTTCACTCAGACTTACATAGTCGACTATCAAAAAACTTTTGCTCCAATTGCCAAGATAAATTCCGTTCGGATTTTACTATCTTTGGCTACTCTTCTTGATTGGCTCTTGCACCAGTTACACGTGAAGAATGCATTCTTGAATGATGACTTGGAGGAAGAAATGTTTATGAGTTTGCCACCAGGTTTTATAGAAAATGAAGGGAAAGTCTGCAAATTAAAAAAGTCATTATACGAACTTAAACAATCTCCAAAAGTGTGGTTTGAATGGTTCAGGGAAGGTGGTTAAAAGATTTGACCATCACCAAAGTCAAGGGGATCAAACTCTATTCTATAAACGCTCATAGGAAGGTAAGGGTCATTCTTGAAATACTGACTGGTGATGACAAAGTTGAGTTTGAAAGCTTGTGAGAGAAGCTAGCTGAGGAGTTTGACATTAAGGATATGGGTGTCTTGAAATATTTCCTCAAAATAGAATTTGCAAGATCTAAGAAGGGCATATTTGTAAACCAACGGAAATATGTGCTTGATCTACTCAAAGAGATAGGTTTATTAGGATGTAAAGCGGCGGAGACACCCATGGAGTCGAATTTGAAACTTGAACCAGCTAAGGCTGAAGAAGTGACAAACCGAGAAAGGTATCAAAGGCTTGTTGGTCAACTTATATACTTATCTCAGACTTGACCTCACATAGCATTTGCTGTCAGTATGGTAAGCCAGTTCATGCACTCACCAGGGCCCAAGGCATTTTGAAGCAATATACAAAATTATATACTCCTTGAAGGGAAGTCCTAGTAAGGGTCTAATGTTTGAGAAACATGGACATTTGGAAATTGAGGTGTTCACCGATGCAGACTAGGCTGGAAGCATTATGGATAGGAGATCTACTTCAGGCTACTGCATGTTTGTTGGTGGAAAATAGTCACTTGGAAGAGTAAAAAGCAGAGTGTGATGGCAAGAAGCATCACCAAATCTGAGTTTCGGTCAATAGCACATGGTGTTTGCAAAGTTATGTGGATTAAAAGTATCTTGGATGAACTACAGATCCCCAATTCCACCCCAAAGAAAGTGTATTGTGATAATAAGGCAGCAATCACAATTGCTCACAATCTCATGTTACATGAACAAACAAAGCATGTGGAAATTGATAAACACTTCATCAAAAAAACTTGATAGCATGCTGATTTGTATGCCAGATATTTCAAGTGATAAACAGGCTGCTGACATTCTAACCAAGGGACTGCATAGAAGGCAATTTGACCGTCTAGTGAGCAAGCTGTCTGTGGAAGGTATCTTCACGCCAGCTTAAGGGGGAGTGTTGGAATGTGTTACTTGCTAGCTGTGAGTTAGCTGTCATAGCTATTAATTAGTGTTAATTGTCATCCCGCTATCAACTCTGTTAGCTACCAACTCCCTATTAAATAGGTTTTATCTCTAATTGGGTTCCCAATGTTTATAAAGAGACTTATTGTAACTACAAATAACAACTAATACATACTTCAGTATTTTTTCCTTCACAAAACTTCTACTTGTAACAGATCAAGGGGAAGACCGAGAGTTTGGAGCTCAATAAAGATTGAATGCAGTAAAGAAAAGTCTGCAAAACTATTATAATGCCCAATTCGTACTGATAATGCGAGATTCAACAAAGCTCAACCTGCTCTGAAGAAACTCTTGTACAATTTCGCTGATGAAGCTAAATGAGAAAGAGCCGGACAAATATGAATATACTCAGCAATTTCTATGCAGCAAAAAAAGCATTCAATAGAAAATCTTCATTCCCATATTTGACAAGCTTGTCCACCAGTCTGGTTTGGATTTCCAGATAAACATTCTAGATATTAAATTCTCATTTTATTCCTAATACTTCTATCCATCAACCACTTCATGGCGACAAAAAAGCATCATAGGGAATTGCAAAGAGGAAATGACATGATAAAGCAAAATTGTTACCAGCATAGTGCCAACACCATCAGCTACTTTGCAACCAGACATCAAGAAAGGTGCTTTCTGATCCTTGTGAACCTGCCAAAACACCACATTTAGAAAAATACATTACAAAAGTTCCTGAGAGAATGCCAAAGTATGCATAGCTCACAATTTTGCTTTCACCAGTCATGCTAGATTCGTCAATTGCAAGAGAGTGACCACTGACTAAGATTCCATCAGCAGGAACCTGGAATATCCAGAGCCAAAATTGAGTAGAAAATAAAGGCTCATATCAGAAAGATGTCATAGAAGCACCTGAGGCACTCACCTGATCACCTATGTTCAGAGGGACAATGTCACCAACAACAAGGTCATGAATAGAAACCTTGATCATCCTACCACCTCTCATTATCTGTGAAATTTTCAAAGAGTATATCAATCATCATTGAGAATAGAAACTAACAATAAGAGCATAAAATGACAGATGTATGTACCTCTAATTGGATATTTCGTTTCTCCTCATTTAGATTTTGAAACTGAAGAGATTGTCGATAGTCACTGACAGCTGATTTAGAAAAGATGGAAATGACCATTAGACTATAAGTGCACTGCTTTCGTGATAAAATATGCTGTGAAAGCCAAAAACACTCATCTTGGGTATTTAACAAACTGTAATGCCATAATCATAAATAATGAAACCCTAAAACTCTAGCCCAAAGAAGAGTTTCCACACCTGTTACGACAATTACAAGTAAAACGGCAAAGGTAATGCTTCCTCCATCATACCAGCCTTCCTTTATACCCTGTCAAGAGTTCATAATGAGAAGCACATATATGAGGGTAACTGCATGTGCAGGAAAAATGAAGGACAACGCATATTTCATACATGGATTTAAAATAAATAAACTTCTTATTGGGACCCCAATAGATAGAAGCAAAAGAGATTAATTTTTTTTCACGGTTTAGACACTTACTTTACTTCCGTAGCAGGACAAACTGACAACATCACAAAGTCATAGTGGAAAAATCTAGCATAAAGCAACACATAAGAACAAAGAGAGATCAAAACTCCCTATGTAGCGTCATTCCATATTAGCAATAGACTGCTTTTTCTTGACATGCATCAACGATTGCCCCTATATTATGCCAAAAGATACAAAGTTCCCAAAACCAACATTCTAAATGCTAAACCACAGCAAAACCTTGAAAGACAGTTCTTTCTAATAAAATATGACAATCCATTTAATGACAAATACTGAAAGGATCATTTTAAGTTCACCTCCCATCTTCCAATACTAAACTACAGACCATATTGGGGTAAAATATCTCCAAGAGAAAAATAACTACATCATCTTCATCTTTTACAGAGTCCCATTTAGTGTACTCTCACGTCAATTATCCAAAGCCATGAGCTTTGAGCATTGTTAAAAGCATGCATTGGCATACGAAAACATCAACAAGAACACGTGAAATGTGCAAATAAAATAACATGTATTAGAATATAGTTCATATGGTCACCATAATTAAGAACAAGGTTTATTGTACAAAAGTTACCAAGCTCCTGAAAATAAAAATAAAAAATATTGCTGTAACATCTATTCTAGGAAAAGCAAAAAGACAAAGTTTACCTCAGTCTTTATTCCAAGCGCCAATGATGCTGCAGCTGCTACTATTAGAATGATGAGAGTCAAATCTTGCCAGGCTTCCCAAAGGAACCTCTAAAGAAGAAAACAAATGTTATGACACTCTGAAGAGGCGAAATCCATTCCTTGTAGAAGTCCTTAGGAAAATCTCAAGGATAAGAACTTTAAGTGAAAGTACCAGGAAACTCCGTCCCTTCTTTTGAGGATATGTATTGGAACCAAATGTATTCCTCCGCTTCAATATATCATTCTCATCCCCAGAAATTCCTCTCTCTAAATTTGTCTTCAACATATTGGATAAACCCTTAACCTGTTGAAGTGGCCATTGACACATCAAGAAACTGAAAATATTGGCTTCAGAAAGCAAGAATTGTGCAACATGAACTTGCCCCCCCATATTGCTGCAGAGCTGAAAATTGTGGTCACGAGTCATGGATGCAAGCTGCTCAAGTCCAATTCCATAATCACCAATTACAGTAGGAGGTGTCACATTTGGACCTATCCCTGTATTGCAATAGATGAATAAGAGAATTTCAGCAATCACAAGGTGTAAGGAAGAAAATGTATAACTGTTTTGATTGTAGGATCACAAAAGAGAGGAAGAGGAGAAATCACAAACGACTATGTCTTTGCTTAATTGACTTAATGCAAGTCTAGATGGAAGCTCTAATTATAGAGCACAGAGGGACAAATTTGATACACCAAATCCTAACTACATTAATTAACACTGAGATACCGACTAATGGCTCACAGGACTAAATAAACTTGCAATAAAGAAAGTTCTTGGTCTTGGCCCTCTTGACCATTTTTGGGCAGGAGAGGAGGAGAGAAGAAGGAAGCCTTTTAGGTGCATACAGTTTGATGCATCTTGTCCACAGAACAGTTGGCTGTCCACAGAACACCAGGCCATCCACACCATTTGCAACTCTGAATAGCCTTTTTATAACTAAAGTAGCTATATTCTGAATAAAAGATCATCCCAATGTAGATGATTATTGCAAAATGCTAGGTGTCTCATACAACAGCAGTAATATGTGGAAAGCCCATATTAAAGTCAACACAATACTTAATATAGATAGCCACTATCTTTCACCAAGAATGGCTCAGATGACATTATTCTTATTTAGAATAAGTCTGACCAGTGACTGATAAAATGTCGTCTTCTCAATTACCAGCCAATTCCAGTTGAACCTCATGCAAAGTCAAACTTGTTAACATAAACCCTTCGGAAATAGATGTGCAGATAAGCAAAGAGAGATTTATTTACCAATCTGCCGTTCCCCTGCCAATCTGAAAAGCACGGCTGCCTAATGCAATTTTAGTGGATGGTTAAAACCAAAATCTCTCAAACACATCAAAGGAAACATTTGTACCAATATTATCTTACTCTTATGACTTGTGCATGGGCTCTAATCATCCTTCGCCGTTGCTCCTTGTCTCCTTCCTTTCTCAAATCTAATGTATATCGAAACCGCCGGGATGCATTCAACACTAGAGCTGCTTGCTGCAAAGTTGAAGGATCATCAGTTTAAACCCGTTCATGTCAAAGCATCTCACATCGCTTGTTTATGGAGCTTATAATGACACCTGCAGTCTCCCTTCAGCTAAGGGCCTAAGCTTTTTGATTGGATTTTCTAACAAAGCCATCAAATGAAGGCGATTAAATGCATGTTGCTACTGCTAAGAACTCCTTTAGTATATTTCTTAAAATGGAAGAGCTATTTAAATTGAATGAAAGAAAAACTTGCTTTCTTTTATTTGAAGATGCAAAAACATGCGGTCAAAAGGGTCGGCCATGGCCTAGAAGTGAACAATTGACTTAAGGTCATGAGGGCAAGGTGACGAGGCCACAAAAAGCAAGAGAAATATTTTGCCTAATACTTGAGATTGAAAACATAGCATTTTTTTTCAACATAAGATTTGTTGATTTACTAATCGATCCCCCCCCAACACTACCTTGGGTGTGCCTCTAGCAGCCATACTAGGAACTTATAAGAAGGTAATCGTTCAATGTCCTCTTTAAGTTTTAAAGAAAGTTGTCCTTTGCTTTGCCTCTTAGATTTTTCAAACGAAAATATTACTTAACTTTCAAGTTATACAAAAAAAAAAAAATCTAAATGACTCTAGCTATCGTTATTTGTATTTTTCAAGGATTTCATTTTTCGAAGTTAATATAAGTCAAAATTTAGAGTGATACAAGAAAAGGTGAAAAAAGAAAAGAGCAAGAGATAGAAAGCAAAAATGTCACCGCACACACCCTAAATCCCCGACATGAAGGCAATTGACAATCCTTCCAATCTACCTACCATAGCCTAGCATTCTATGTGTTAAAACTACAATCAACTTCTTGCCTTCTATTTCCTTCTCCCCAATGACAAAATTCCACTTATACACAATTTGTTCTAACTCTCAACTGTAGAGGATGTATGCAAGTTGGCACCATCCTTTGAATTAGAGATGAGCGTGGTTTTAGTGTAAAATCTAGAACTGAAGAACCGGACCAGTGGGAACCTATTCAGTTTTAGGTTCCAAGGTATATAGGATAGATTTCAGGCTCCAATAAGTGGGGAAACTGTTTCAGCGGATAGGTTCCAAGTAAAACCTAGAACCTAAAAGTTATAACTTAGAACCTGCAGCAAGAAGCAAGTTTTTGTGTTTTCTTGGGGTCTATGTATTTGTGCGATCTTGCTATATTTCATGGCATATGATGATGAGTACATAATCTAAAACCACTAGTCTAAGCTTCCATGTTATGACTTAAACTTTCACTTTGTTAATGTTTCATATTTTTTCATATGTCTAAATAAAAGTTGTGATCAATGAATTATAGCAACAAATAGCGGTCACTAAAGATGATGATTCACTGCAATTGTTCAATTAATAATATAGGTAGAACTTGGGCAGACCCTAGAACCCCGAGTTCTAGAGTATACAGGTTAGGTTCCATATTCCAAAAAATGAGGTAGTTGTTCCAACAGGCAGGTTTCAAATTCAAGATGGAACTTGTACGAAACCTCAAACCACTCCTCTCTACTTTGAATATGGTTTAAGCTAACCAAGGAAAAAGAACCAATGTGCACTTCAGTCCACAGCCATGGCAAAAGAACCATTTTCTCACTTAGTTAGGTCAAGTAATTAGATCTAGTTATGCCATTGCACTCGGCCCTCCAACCTTAGCGTATCCATCCACATATTTTTCCACTTTCTCCAAACGTCTCCATCATGACGTCACATCATCCTACCAGATCCTTCCATTGTTTCACATGTCCCAATCTATCTTAGTCGGATGAGTTTTTCTAATCTTATCCTCAGTTGAAGCCATGCCAACTTTTCCTCAAATGCAGTCATTCCAAATTGTATGCCTTTTTGGTGTATGCAAATCTTTTGGAGCATTTCCATTTCTACAAGCTCATTTTGTGCACAAATTGATGCTTGACAACTCAAAGCTCCAGACTGTACAGCATTGTGAACCTTATTCTTTTTCTCTTGAAAATTTTTTCTTCATGTGTAATTAATGAATCGAATCTCTTGAACGAGCATATAGCAAATTGAACAACATCTTGAGCCGGCATAGAACTAATACTTTTCATTCAATTGCTTTGAAGTCCATGTGTAATCTCCAATACTTCTAGCCAGTCCATTTGGACAATGTCAACTATAATAATGATGTACACTCATTCCTAATATTTTTCTATGCCCTTATGCTCCAAAGCTCTTGTTTGGAGTTTGCATTGACACTTCAGGATCTCCGTTAGTCCAAACTATTTTTCCACTTGAGTCAATCTCATAATATCATAATTTCTCATTGTGCAGCAAAAAACTGTCATCTTAAATGTCCAAAGCTCCTAGAAGACGTCCAATATCTTAAACACATAAAGTGACACGCCAACTTTGAGATAGAGTCACTTACTAATCAAATCTTGCACATATTTCCCCAAACATACTCATTTTTGCTATGAGCGTAGTAACAAGCATGGGGAAAGAGAAATAAAGGAGGCAAAGAGATGGTCCCATACATCAATATAAAGTCAACTAGAAGTCCAGTCATCTGTGGAACATTGATCATATACTCCTTTAGATTAATTCCTCACCATTAAGTTTCATAGAGCCTATGAAACTTAGAAGTAAGATTCATAGTCCATGGATTTTTATTCCACAATGCTTCTGTGCAAAATTTGAGGATTTATGAGCTGATCCAGCTCAGTGCTCATCAGTTCCCCTTAGCAACCAAAGTGTCTTCATCTAATTCTTGCCCATGGAATTGTTTACATTCTTTCTACAGACAGAGAACTCGAAGCTAAGGAACAGATTCTATACAGATGCTCTTCAGAATAATCACATGCCAAATTGCAAAATAATCCTGTACAATCGTGTTTTCCTATTTTTCTACCGAATGGGTCAGGTCCCCTGAAGTAGCATCTACAGCAGCATGTCAATATGTTCTTCAATACTCAGGCCAATGGCCCCGCAAGCACCTGAACATTAATCCATTTTACAATCAGGTACCCGAATTTTATTTTTTGTTCAATCATGAAATTTCACTAAGTGCGAGGCCTTTGTTAAATAAGCCATCTCATGTGATTTTGCTGAGGTGGCTCGCTTTACAAAGATTAAGCCCAATCACTAACATGGCTCACTTACTAAGCAAAGATTGTTTCTTCCACATCTAGATGTTGGGTGATGAGGAGAGAGATAGTACTGACTTGGACGATCTTGGCCGTCCAATATATCCCAGTTGATGTGGCATTGTTCCAAGAGGCTACGTCAAACACGGTGCGTTCGGTTCAACTTTGCAAATAAGCTTCGAGTGTAATGCAAATGCAAAAGGCCAAAGCTATTTGGGAAAATGCAAATTGTGATTGGTAAAAACTCTTTGCAAATGGACTTTGAATTCAAGTCATGTTTCGCAAAAAAAAAACTTTTTGCAATGGACTTTGGGTCCCTCTTTTTTTTTTTAAAAAGGGACAAAACCCTCCACCAGTCCAGTGAAGGGCTGCAAATGCTGGCGACCCAGATCTGGGCTAGTGCCGGAGGTCGCCCCACCAGCAAGGGTCGTGCAACCCTAGTGGTGCGACCTCCAACATCCCTCACTGGGTCGTGCGACCCTCTCCAAAGGTTGCCCAAGGTTGGGCAAACTCAATCAACAGCCGCCGGTGTCATATCTGGCTCGCCGACGGCTGTAGCCCTTCGCCAGTCCAGCTTTTAAAAGAAAAAATACATAACAAAGGACAAAATAAGAAATTTGAAGAATTGGTGAGAATAATTTTAGAAGAAAAAAATTAGTTTTAGTATTTGGCCAATTGCTGAAAGCTCGGTGCTACTCCCTACTAGCATTAGGCTTTCAGCCTTTCAGCCTTTCCCAATACTAGCTTTTGCTTGAAAGCTCCTTTGAAATCGATCCACATTTGAAAAGTTGAGGCACTTGATTGAATAAAAGAAAGTTTGGGTACTCCAGTGTGAGATGGGCAAAAGTTCAGGTACTTATGATATCATTGCCACTTAACATTGAAGCAAACAACAAGTGTTATATCATAATTCGCACCTACTACATGCCATGTACCGAGCATGCAGTGCGCACGTACCCATTCATACAAAATGTATGCAAATGAATGAGTTTCGGCTCTTTGCCTAGTCAGGCAGATTGACTACATAACGGTAAGTTTCACATTGATCGGACTGCAATCGTTGGAATCGATTTCTCGAGGCACTCTCCAGCTCAATAGCAGACACGTTATCATTGGGACAATGGCATATCTAAAAAGAAAAAAAAAACACGTGCGCACGAATAAAAAGAAAGGAGCAATATAGGAAACGAGGGTTACCCTCCATCTTTTGAGAGTCTCTATGGGGGCATTCTTGGTATGCGTGATGTCGAAAGGACCGGGCGGGGACGAAACTTCGTCGTCGTCGTCGTCTTCCTTGGGGGAGCATCGGCCAACCTCCACGTCGTTCTTCAGGCGGGAGGTCGAGAAGGGGGGCAAGAGCCCGTTCGACGACGAGGCATTCATGTCGTATGGAATCCCCGGAAAGGCTGGAACGCTGTCGCAAGGAGAGATGGCACACCCCAGGCAATAAACAAGCTGCTTAACGGCTCATTCGGGATCGGGGCAACCACCACCTCGGGGACGAGAGAAGGGCAACAAAGAGAAGGAAAAACCCAAAACGAATCAGGAAAGACCAGCAGTAGAAACAAGCAGCAGCAGAAGAAAAGCAACGGAGCCAACAAAACAAGTAATGGCAAATGCGCAACGGACGGTCGCCTAATGATAGAAAAACGAGGGGAATAGGGGTGCAATCGGCCAACATTTGGCGGCAGCGACGAGCACGAGGAGCCCCGCCGGATGTCTTTTAGGGCTCGGAACGAAAATAGGAACAAATCCACACGCACGCACCCACCCACCCACCCGAGCAGAAGCCGCGAGCTGAGCTGCCGACCGCCGGCGAGGATAATGGAGTTGGAGATTACCGGAAATGGAGGAGAATTCCAAGGTCTCCGGCTCGAAGCAATGGTTGGCCGAAAGAGAAGACGATCTACCTGCTTTCGAATATATCTCCGAACGCCTCGACGAAGCTGATTTTCTTTGCATCGAGCTGGGTGGCCGACGGAGACGAAGCTTCGAGGAAGCTTCGCGCCAAATGACGTGCGTCCCTTCATGTCGCCTTTTCCTACTTTTTTTTTTTTTTTTTTTGTTTTTCAATCATCGAGTATCCTTTATTGGAACCCCAACGTCTCGATAAATAAAATATTTATATAATATATGGTATAAAACGTCGACATTCTTGGTTTGTTTGGTTTTTTCTTTTCTTTTTTTGGTTAAATGTATTTTAGGATTTAAGTAAGACTTTGGTTGTCAAAGGTGGGTCAATGATAGAGCTTAATGTAAAAATCCATGCACGAAGATTTACGTCAACCCCTCTCCCAATGAAAAACTGTCGAGTACTCTGGGTGTCCCCGCAGACCTCCGGTGTCAAGGAGGCCGGGCCCCTTTTGTCCCTCTGAAACCCGGCCATGCTCCCGGAGCCCGACCCTTGGCTGTTCGCATGACGACACGATACTTCTCAGGGCCCATTGAATAGGTGGATCGATCTGAGCTCGAATTGGATAAAAAATTATCCAATTTAGATTGACCTATTACGCTCCATTTTGACTAGTGATCAACAATCAATACATATCCGATTCGATCCGTGTTACCGATATATTTATATATTTAACTCTATATAAGAAAATTCAAAGGGTGCGTTTGGTAATTCGAATTTATGTTAAGATAAGATAACGTGCAAAACTCCACAATTGTAGCCGATTTGGATCGAGTCCAATTTGCTTAATTTGTCCGTCCTCATCAACGGAGAAAACGTTTTTCATGCTCTTCTCTAACAGCTTTTGCTGAAATGGTTGTTGTGGAAAAATGAAAAAAACTTTCTAAATTTCTTAAATTTTCTTTAGGGCATTTTTAAAATATTTTCAATGCTATCATAAATCATACCGAAAATGTGATAGGATTTTCTATTATCCGGAGGGATATTTGGAGGATTTCAAATCATACTTTATCCTATCATATTCCAATTTAAATCTGAATGATTTAACGCAACCAAAGACTCAAATGAAGGCAAGAGTGTCGAGAGAGAGAGAGCAAGTGCAAATCAAGTGATGAAAAAAGAGAGTCATAGTAGATTGAGTCTGAATAATTATGAACCATAATATATGGTGAAAACGTTAGACAAACGTCATTCAATTCTAAGCACATTCATGGCAAGTGATCCAATCCTTAAAGTGGAGACAAGACCCATCCAATCCTTAAAGTAGAGGTGAGACACTTTTCAAGCCTACGATGGATTCTATCGAAATCAATAATTGCACGAGCATGATATAGAATAGGCTAGTACCTAAGGACCGACATTTTCTTCCTCTCTCTTTTTTCCTCCAAAATCTTCTCATTAAACATTATCTTCTAAATAATGACGCTGGAATAAACAATGAAATATCGGATCTCCATTCATATTGGTGAATCTTACATAGTTAGATCAATTTTTTTTTCCCTTGAGAAAAGTTTGCATCTCAAGTCTTATTGATCCAAAACAATCAAATTTTGCTATTGAAATTATATGTTTGAGAGGTTTGATCGACAACCATGACGTAAGAAAAATGAATTGGATTCCGCTCCGATAGCGTCCTATTCCCGCCATCGCGAACCGAGAACTAATTCTCTCTCAAAAGAAAGTTGGAATCAAATCGGTGGATGCGCACGCTAGTTCATTGCTTGCGCGTTTTTTTGGTACAAGTGGAAAAAAGGTGAATGGTCACTCTTCTTACCTCGGTGCATGGAGGACAGCAAAAGTGGGGGTGCTAAAAAGAAATGGAAGGACAGAGCAAAATGACATCCCCGCTGTCGCCATGGAAAAACACAGAAGAAAAAGAACAAGAAAAAGGAGGAGTTGAAAGTAGAAAGCAAAGCGCGTGAATGATACCACCACCCATGGAGATGGAGTCGACAGCGAAGTGCACACGTGCTGCGCGTGCTGCCTGCCTCCTTTTACTTCCACTACGTGGATGTTGAGACTTTTGAGAGAGCAGACGAGGAAAACTTTGCTTCCCGCGTGAAGAAAAAGACCGATGATTCACGCGGGAATGGTCGTCGCCCAAAGTCTCCACGCGCTTTCTTCCATTAGAATCCTCCCTTTCCACAGGTAGGACACTTAACCACTCTACTCATTCTTCCCACGTGACAAGGAAGACATATAAGTTAAAAATAGGGATGATTAGCTTCAAATTTACGACAAACAAAAATTTGAGACTAAGTTGAGAGTTCGAGTAGAATTGACAAAAAAATAAAGTATGACTTTTTAAATAATTTAGTAACAGCAAATTTGAAAAAAAATATAAAAATTCATTAATTCTGAAAGCAACCTTCCGAAAAATATCGAAAGGCTAATGTTTGGTAGGACTTACACTTTTTTATGCGTGCAAATGATGAAATTCTTGGTCATAAATTCATTTCTAGAACAAAAATAGAATTTCCTATTTTTATTCTTTGATGAGTTTTTAGTAAAAAATACGCATTTAATAATAACACAAAATTTATATTATCGAAATAAAAATTAATTTGATAACGACACAAAATTTATCCTCCCAAGCAATAGTGACAAGGGGAGGGGGCGATAGCAACGGTGGCGAGTGGTAGTGGCTAGCAATCAATAGGGGGATAGGGTGGCAATAGTAACAACGACAGCAAGAGAAGGCGACGGCAATTGGCAACCAATGGGGGTAGCAACGACGGCAGTTAGTGACATGCAACAGACAATTAGGGGTTAGGAAGAGAATCCTTCAATTGAAAAGTAGAAAAGAAATAAACAATTTTTAATTTTTAATTTCTATTCCAAATTTATTTCTAGAATAGAAATCTGTTCAAAAAATTAAAAAAATGAAATTGTTTTAACAAACAGATTTTCATTCAAAAATAAGTCTGAAATAAAAAATAGTTTTGAAACATAAATACAATGGTCATTATGTGCCTTTAATAGAATTTAAAAATGCTACTTTTGACTCAAATGTCGAACCAAGTACCTCGACTCCGTTTTAAAGGTATTTGGAGACCCAGAGATCTTTATAAATGCCGAATCAAATGCACTCGAAATAAAGAGGGGAGCATCAGTGGACTAAATGAAACTATCGCACCAGCATGTGATATTGAAGCCCTTCATTTGGATGTTCAAAAAAAAGTCTCTATAAATTAAAAACTCTTACGAGGGAAAATAAGGAAGTTGATTTACATGTAATGCACCAAATATCATAATCACAAAATAATCTAGTAAATTATAATAATTTGACTGAACACAAATGAATTGCGTTAGGAGAAAATTGTCCTGGAAGGACCCGTGAAGCAAGCTACAAAATTTATGTCGATTATTCTCGTGACATGTACTATCAATATTTCAAAAATTTGAAAATTTTGTCGTTAACGAGACCCAAATAAAATTGTAAGGCTTCGGCCGCATAGAAAAGCCCCTCTGGGGCTGGCACGGAGTACTCCTCGGCCCAAATTTGAGAATTTTGCAGTTTGCACCACATTCAAAATCCCTTCCATCCTTAAAAAGAAAGGGACGAAAAGGGGAAAACGGCCTTTGCAGCCTTTGAATTGGGCTCGAGGCCCAAATCGGCCCTCAAACAAACGGCCGCGACACGCCTTTGGGCCACCGGGCAATCCAGGGCCGTCCGATCCCCGACCCCTCCGACCTCATAAAACCTGCTACGAAAACCCTAGGGCGACTCCTCCTTAAGAAAGAGAGAGAAGCATCTGCTGTGGCCACCGCCGAGACAACCGCGAAGTCCGAGGGCGTACCCGGTGAGTATCACCAGCTTCCTGCTTCCAGGCTGTTGGATTGGCGTGTGCTACTCTTCGTTCGCCTTCCTGCTATGTCTTGCTCGCTTAGTTTCGTAGTCTGCACTCGCGTGATCAGTCTGGCTGGGGGATTAGTACCCAGCGACGTCATTGCCCTGCTTTTTCTCGATTGCCTGCGTATCGTTTTCTTCGCGCCTGGTTGGTGGCTTATCTGATGATTCTTGCGTATATTCGAGTTGCCGAGCTCGGGCAGTTGGTGGATGGGTGAAATTGTCGATAAGCTTGTGGTTTTAGTTCGGTTTGTCCTCCGTGTCTGGTGCGCCAGAGTGTAGTAGGCTCTGTTCTCTTCCATGTTCCTTCTCGGGGCTGAATACGGAGAAAAGTCGAAATTTGCCCGAATACAATGTCTGTCGACTTGTAATGGTTAAAAGGGCTCGTAGTTGTCGGGTTTTTGCTCCATTCGCGAAGCTCATTTTCATGGACTTTTTGGGTTGCTTGCAGAGCATCCCGATTGCAAAGTGTGATTATGAATTGGATAGGATGCACTTGTGAATTTTCGCCATCCTGTCCTTATTCTATTGTTTGCTGCATGTAGTTTGATGAATAGCTATTTGATGTTGCCACCTTGAAAACGAAACCGTAGCTGATGTTTGTTGTTTCGTTAGTGAGTGCAGAGAAATGGGTGGGGAAGAAGTCAAGGTCTTTGTTCCGGAGTCGGTATTGAAGAAGCAGAAGAGAAATGAGGAGTGGGCATTGGCTAAAAAGCAAGAGCTCGAAGCCACAAAGAAAAAGAATGCTGAAAGCAGGAAATTGATCTACAGCAGGGCAAAGGAATATGCCAAGGAGTATGCCGAGCAGGTATAGACATGGACATTAGTCTTCATATGGTTGTTGCATAACCCCGTGTTTCCAACCATGGGGCTAACCTTTTGGTGTTGGCTTTCCAGGAAAAGGAGTTGATTCATTTGAAGCGTGAAGCAAAATTGAGAGGAGGATTTTATGTTGACCCAGAAGCTAAACTTTTGTTTATCATTCGCATCCGTGGGTATGTCTTCTGTGTCTTGCAGATTATGAATATAACACTTTTCCCCAGAATTTCTTACGTGAGTATCTTTGACTTTAAGTATCAATGCCATGCATCCGAAGACGAGAAAGATCTTGCAGCTATTGAGACTAAGACAGGTAACCTTTTCAAGTCTTGAATGACTTATTGAGATTGGTCTTTGCATTACTGGTGGCATATGCAGAAGTGATTTGAGCAGTGAAATAGCCTCACCTGAAAGGCTCATTTGTTGTCATGGATTAATTTGATCTGATGGAGTTTCCCTTTTTGTGCGGTGGCTAGAAGCGAAGTGTTTCTAATTGTCAAATCTATTTATTACTTTTTGTCTTGACTTATTCTTCTTTGGATATAGATCTTCAATGGGGTGTTTCTTAAAGTTAACAAAGCAACCGTGAACATGCTTCACAGGGTTGAGCCCTATGTGACTTATGGGTGCGTGATTCTCTTCCATAATTTGGATTTAGATGTATTTTGCCTGTCAGGCTGCTGAGTGAATATGCATATTTTCAGATATCCCAACTTAAAGAGTGTGAAGGAACTGATATACAAAAGGGGCTACGGGAAGCTCAACAAGCAAAGAATTGCTTTGACAGACAACTCCATCATTGAACAGGTCCATTTTCGCCCTTATCTCATCTCGTGCCTTTTGGGGTGACCTTTGTGCTTCTCTCGACTTATGAGAAACCTAATACATTCTGTTCGATGAGCAGGCTTTGGGTAAACATGGAATTATCTGCACAGAAGATCTCATCCATGAGATAATGACCGTGGGACCTCATTTTAGGGAAGCCAATAACTTCCTATGGCCCTTTAAGCTCAAGGCACCTTTGGGCGGACTTAAGAAGAAGAGGAACCATTATGTTGAAGGTGGAGATGCTGGCAACCGTGAGAACTATATCAACGAATTGATCCGAAGAATGAATTAAACTTTTTATACCATGATCAAATTCAATGTGGAATTTTGAACGTTTGGTTGTTTTTACATTGGTTTTTGAGTTTAGACTGCTCAGTTTTGAAATTAGAGTCTTCAGTTGGAGATCCTATCTTATGACAATTGAGGTACATCCTTTGCTTTTCTTTTGGCTGTTACATGTTTTCCTTATTCCTCACTGGTAAGTTGCAGATGGTTTAGAGGATTAGAACTGGTATGATATATCAGAGAATAATTGTGCTTAGTACATATTGGATGCTTTTCTTAAACGATGGTTTTCTAAGCCGCGGCAGGATGCTCTTTGGAAAGCCCCATCTGTCATCCCCATTTTCACGAATCCTGTCGCTGGGTTTTTTTACCCTTTTTGCAAGCTCGCCACCGATGTGTGCATAAGCATGACCGAATTTTTCTTTGTCCTGATAAGACCAAAGAGTATGAGCATTACAGGGTTCTCATTTGCTTGCGCTAGCAAATTCACGAGGTCATCTTGTGGTGACCAGATGGCCGTAACGAAAGCATTCTTATTTTTCTAGAAGTAGCAAATTTGTTTAGTTTGGAAGTCTTGGGTCCATCCTCTATTCATGATGAAGTGTGGTAGAAAAATCTTCAGCCCCTTTACTAGTGCGTAGTCTTCCGAACTATATGCATACAAAACGCTAATTCCAGAATTTATGCCATCACGTATAAGCTTAAGTCAATATTAAGTCAAAAACTAGGTAGAATTTGTTTTTCTCAGCTTTGGTTTTCTGCAACTATTTTTCTCCCCGAATAGCTTTTGCGTTTCTTTTTTTCTCCTAAGTGAAAAAGATGGGCCAGCGACACTTTTTGTGTGTTACCATAATTGAGGTGATTTGAAGTAGAACCGTCAAATGAGTGGGTCACTTCGGGTCAGTCGAAAATTATCTGATCATATTGATCTATTTAATTTGTTTTGACACATTTCATGTAATGTAAATTTAATGACTCATATATTACCTGAACCTGACTTGTATTATTAAAACAAATCAATATTCTAGGAAAATCATTTTTCAAGAAAATAACCATATTTTTTGATGTTTGATTAAAATTGAAATTAAACTAGAAGATATTTTCCATTACTTAGTAAGGAAAATATTTTCCTCTTGCATCCCTTTCAATGATATTTTTCTTATTATTATATCTTGTTAAAATCGATTTTTAATTTATTTTTTCCTTTTTTTCTTCTCCTTCTTCGGGTCGATGAGACTTGAGCTTGCCAGATTTCAATGAGGTCGAGCCTTGCTCGATCTAGTGACTTGGGCAAAGCTCACTAGAGCCTCGCTGACAAAGCTTGAGCTCACTTGTGATTGGCCGTCAATCGCCATTGTGGTTGACTACTGGCCAATGAAGAAAAGAAAAAACAAAGGAAATTGAAAAATGGTGGGTGTAAGTTAAGTTATCAATGGATTATACATGGGCTTGGGATAGACTTATTTAAGAACAATTTTTTAATTAAGTTTATTATAATAAATCTATTTATGACTCGTATTAAAGTATCAACTAACTCATTGTCTACCTTGTTCATTAAATGTGGGTTAAAATATGGGGCATTAACCTATTTTGTCACCTCTAATTTGGAGATTTAAACGGGTGATCTTAAGGTCTAAATCATTTAAGAGCCCATTAATAGTTGTTAGTGATCCTCGTTGGTAATAGGATAAATATTGCTGTCATTTAAGTTTGGCTTTCAAAAGATCTCTCATTATATTTCCATTATTTTGGGGCAGTTGTGATTTTGATTTGACAAAAATGTAAACAAAATATAGTGACAATGACAAGATAGATCAGTTACACAACTCCATATCTAGCAAGAGAGAAACATGATCAATTACTCTCATGAATCCAAAAAATATAGTGTTATGATTTTCTCATTGTTTTTGTGCTGCTTGGACGTGAATCGGAAAGTTATGGAGAAGAAGAAGTTTTGACTTTTGTGAAGCTTTGGCATGAACAAGAGAGTTATGGAGGAGAATGAAATTCAACTCTTTCATTGCTTTCATGGAGTTTCAACGTGAACCCAAGAGCTACATATGAGTCATGAAATTCAATGTAAACCAAAGTTGTAGAGGAGAAGAAGGAGAGAGTAAAGTTTTTTTTTTTTTTTTAAATAACTTTTATATTACAAAAATTACAAAAATTATTTACCTTTATCCAATTTCCAAATGTGATATTTTTATTTAGGTTATATCTCTTTCATATCAAGTCTTATATTGGACAACAATCAAACTTAAAATTAGGATAAAAATTGTGAAATTGTCCTATTAGTGCTAAATTTAGTGTACGAATGTCAATTCAATTATAAACTTTTCAACTTTATCAGTTTAGTCCCAAACATTTACATAAAATTCCAATATAGTCATTGTGGTTAGTTTTTTTGTCGAAAAATTGCTAGCATGACATGTATATTATGTAGGATGGCCAAGATAACTAGATCACAAAATTAGCAATTTCCGATGAAAAATAATTGGAAAGATTACATTGGAATTTCGTGTAAATGTTTAGAACTAAATTGGTAAAATTGAAAAGTTAATGACTGAATCGACATTTATACAATAGGTTTAAAATTAATGAGATGATTTCCTTGGAAAAAATAATCATATCTCGTACACCAACCGTAACCTCATACTCTAAGCAATTTGTCAAATTTACTTGCTTTTTCCTTTCACTTTTTAACGATTTGTTCGTGCTCATAACATCGCGAAAGAGAAGAACAATAATTAAGGAACATTGCGTAATATGAAGTGAGCCAAGAACCCTAAAAGAAGGGACCCAACTTTTTCTTGTAATTTTCAAGAAAACCCTATAAAAGGAGGAGTTAAGCCAGCCCTTTGGTCCCATCAAATTTCACCTCCTGCGTCAAACTCCCCTCTGGTTTCTCTCGTAAGGAGCAGTTTTATCTTTTGCAAAAGAAGCCATATCGCTCATTCCATTTTTTGGTCACTGAGCTGAATGGTTCATCAGTTTACTACCCTCTTGGGCTGATTAGTTTAGTTATCATAATGGACACGAAGGTGATTCTGGCAATGAGGATGTGAAGGAGAAAGAAGCCTTCGATGCATTTGGGGAAGGAAGACCGTGAAGAAACATGGATGGGTCTCCTGGGGGCGATGATGGGATGATGGATATGGGGGATCCGACCCACGATCAGCATCCCATGCAAGCCCATTACCGGCATCATCATGGGTTGCTGGTGCAGCAGCATTTGAGCAATGGGAATGATATGAATGATGATCGCGATCACGACGGCGGTGGCGGTGGGGAGGGCGTTGAAGGGGATGTCCCTTCTGACGCCGGAAACGATTCGGACAATCGCGGGTCTCTGTTGGATCGCGGAGGAGGTGATGATGGGGACCAGCTCACTCTTTCCTTCCAGGGTCAAGTTTATGTTTTTGACTCTGTGTCGCCCCAAAAGGTAGGTCTTGAGCCATCCCTTGTTCCCTTTTCTTTTCGGATGGTGATTTTTCTCAATTCGAATTTTCTTTTGGTCTGTCGTAATGAGACTCAGTTTCCATGTTAAAATAGCCTCGTATAACGTTTTTCGACAGACGATAATCCTTTGTGATTGCACGTGTTGAGCAAACATAGAGAGTTTGCGGTTGTTTTGCCTCTTGTTCGTTTTTTACTTGGTTAAATTTGAACTTTGAAGTAGCTGCCGTGGTTGACATGAAATCTTTGGAACTCCAAAACTAAGAACTTGGAGAAAAAAAGAGGTCCGAAACATTCTGCCTATTGCCACCTTTGATAGCTTTTATTGGAATTTTTCTGCAGGAGCATAAGCATCTATTTTCATCGAGCTGCCATTTGTTCTGTAATTTCTTGATTGAGGTCATGCATTAGTTTCTTTTGCACACTTCAGGTACAAGCAGTGCTGCTATTACTTGGGGCAAGAGAAGTGACACCTAATCCACCTGCTATCCCACCAGCAGCCAACCAAAACCAGGTATCAGAACTATCCGAAGAATACTTCTTTTTGCGATGTTTTTCGCCTTTGACATTAGTGAAGCATTTTACCAGGATGTTATGGGTACTCCTCAAAGGTTGGATGTCCCACAGAGGCTGGCTTCACTCATTCGATTTCGTGAAAAGAGAAAAGAACGAAATTTTGACAAGAAAATTCGCTATGCAGTCCGTAAAGAGGTGGCACTTAGGTATGACACAATTTTTGATAATTTTTCACATGTTACTTTCTCTAATCAAACTTTTGGTAGTTGGCCTTGGATTAATTTCATGTGTAGAAGTAACAATCCTCCTACCTTTCCTACTGTCTTTTCTGACATGTTCTTAGGATGCAAAGAAATAAGGGTCAGTTTTCATCTTCAAAATCAAACAATGATGAATCTTCTTCAGCTGTGACGACATGGGAATCAAACCAGAGTTGGGGACCTGAGAGTAATGGATCCCAGCATCAAGAGATCCTGTAAGTTATGTTCTGTTATGTTGTCAGTATCTGGTGTCTGTAATAAAAGATCACGCATCTCATGCCTAGAAACAGTAACACCTGTGGATAAGAAATTTCACATTGAGTCTGATCTCTGGACTCGTATACCATTAGTTTCCTGAAGCATGATAAGGTACTACCTAGAAGATTCTCTTCTCATTGGACAACTGAATTAGGATGAGGTTGAGTGGTGAGCTTGTGGCTGCCTTCAGGTATTAGGCTAACCGGAGCTTGCTCTTCTCATGTATGGACAGAGCAAGAGTGGACTCAGAAGAAGAAATGTAAATGAGACAGAATTAAAGAAGAAAACACATGAATTTGTACGTGGAAAACCCTTCAAAATCAGAAAGGAAAACGCCACAGTGTTTTGCATGACAATCTTTTTACTATCAATATTAAGTTACGATTGCAAGAGAGATCTCACTTACATATAACAAGAGTTTGGGGCTTACAAAGTTACGCTAGAAGTTCATGTATACCCTTTTGACATAATTTTCCTCTATTAGACTCCGCAACTTCATCAATCTCACTCTTAAAGGTTGACAATTTATCATAGTCTTCTCTCATCTTTATGACCCAAATTGTCCTAGTGCAGTGGCACATTTTTATCACTAACCATGAAGGCCAACCGAGACACTGCACAATCTCAGTTTCTTAATTGGTGACGCCTTGGTTAATATATCTGTTGGATTCTTAGCACCAAGGATTTTCTTCGATTGCAACATTCGATAATTTATCACCTCAAAAGTACGATACTTCAGTCAAATGCGCTTTGTTCTTGAGTAAAATACCATATTCTTGGCTAGACAAACAGCACTGACTCTTTTTGAAAAGAACACTTGTATCCTTCTCCTTGCTTATCTCTTTCAGAAAATTCTTCAACTAAATCATCTCCTTACTTGCTTTAGATATAGCAAGATACTACTCTGGTTTAATGGTTGAGAGGGGTACACACTTGTCGAAGTCTAGACATCCAACTTATTGCAGCGCCTCCTAAGAGACAAACATAACCAAGGTGCTCTCGCTATTGTCCATGTTGTCACTAAGATCTACATTGACAAGGCCTTGTAATGTCACATTGTTTTTCATGAAACAAAGTGTAATATCTAAGGTGCCTACTAGGTATCTTAGTAGCCACTTAGCTTCCCAATACTTTAATCTCGGATTAGCCATGTATCTACTTACAACTCCCACTGGATGAGCTACTTTTGGTTTGGTACACATCATAATAGACATCAAACCGTTGACAACTGATGGATAAGAAGCCTTAGCCATGTAATCCTTGCTCCTTAATCGTCTCTGGTGACTGCTCCTTAATTGTCTCTGGTGACTACTCCTTTGAGAGCTTGAGGTGACTTCTTCTTTGTATTCCGAACACTGAGCTTGTCTAGCACTTTCTCAATGTACTTTTCTTGAGACAACTTTAGAATTCCTTTTGATCCATCTTGCGTGATCCTCATCCCAAAAATTCAATCTTCTACTCCCACGTCATTCATGAACTCCTTTGGCAATTGTTGCTTTAGTCTATTGATCTCTCTCATGGTAGGTTGTGTAATGAGCATGTCATTCATGTACAATATCAAAATAAATGTTTAGTGAACTCATTAAAACACATAAATGTGTCGAATTTCCTGTATCGCTTTGCTTAAGCTTGCTCCAAACCATACAAACTTTTCTTTAACTTGCAGACATAGTTTTCTTTGCCAAGAACTTGAAAACCTTCCAATTGTACCTTGTAGATATCCCCCTCTGGTCACCATATGCAGTCTACACATCAATATTATTCTAGATATAAATTCTCAGCAATTACTACTCAACACTAATCTGATAGTAGTCCACTTCACAAATGGAGAGAAAATCTCTATGTAGTGAATTCCTTTCTTTTGCAAAAACCTTTCACTACCAACCTGGCTTTGCACTTCTTTTGGCCATCAGGTTCTTTTGGCCCTATACACCTACTTTTCTACAATGCTTCTTCCCATTCAGCGACTGAGTTAGCAACTGTATCTTGTTTTTCTTGAGTGATTCCAACTTATTCTACGCTGTCAACTTTCACTTTACAGAATTTTTAACTTACATTGCTTCTGAAAAATATTATGGTTCCCTAGCATCAGTCAAAACCATCACTGGATATGGTTCTGATTCTGACCTTATTGATTGCTTCTCCCTCTATCTTGAGTACTAAAGGCAGTGCCCGAATATTCACCATACTCTTTTCTGTGAATGTTGTTACTAAGAATCAAACCTCTTTGAAGCTTTCAACTTCTTCTGATCTGATGAATTGCTCCCTGCAGTCATAGTTGTGCTCTAGCTGAAGTAGAGAAGATAATGAAATCAAAGCTTTTACCTTGTCATCAAATTTGATTTCTGTTGAAGTCAACTGAGTCGTGATCGCATTAAATTCTTTCATGTGTTATGTCGCAGAAGCGCCTCAGTTGATCTTTAGTTTGAAGAGACGATGCATTAGATATACCTTGTTTAATGCGGCATCTTGTACACGTTGGACAAAGCCCTCGTCAATTCTGCTGTCATCTTCTCGTTGGCAATGTTGAAGGCAATGTTCCTTGCCAACATGAGACAATTACATCTAGGACTTGCTGATCTAACAATTCCTGGTCTTCTTGCTTCATCGATTCTTTGCTTTCAATAGAGGCTGATGCAGGTTCTTCTGACGTACTAAAGTCCTCACCATTGAACTGGTCAATCTTCACCTCCCATTCGTCCATTGCCATCACTTCCACTATACTGTTAAACCAGAGCTCTAATACCATCTATTAAGGACGAGAAATGTAAAAGTGAAGAAATCAGAGAAGAAGACACAAATTTTTACATGGAAAACTCTTCAAAATCAGATATACCATTTTAACAATGCTTTCCTCTATCAGGCTCCATAACTCCATCGTCACCAAATTGCCTTAAGCTCACACTTCATAATGGGAGATAGTCGCTTTGTTACTGTTATGTTAGAGCTATTATTTGAATGTTGTATTGGCTGTTTAATCGTCCATTACTACTGTAGAACCAACAAATATCAATGTGTAAAATTCTAATGAGCCTCTGGTAAACTAAACATAATGGTACTTACGTGAGAAAGTTACTCAAATTAATGCGACCCGTGTTGAAGAAAAAAGACATACTTATGACAAGAAATCTAGAAAAGTTTTGATTATCCTGAAAAATATTATATGCATAATTTAAAACAGTTTAACAGAGTTATGCCAACTATTCCGCAATTTTTATTGACTTGTTCATGATAATAAATGGTGGATTATCTCATAACTTTCTCAAAGTGGGATCAAATTCTTTCTCTAGGATTTATTCTAGGGACATGGAAGAAGGAAGGCATATGTGCAGTCCCTTGTAATACATGAAGCACTACCTTATTCAAACAACAGTAGCCAGTTAGCTCTTCATGTATATATGTTTTCATGATAGCTTAATTGCTGTCATCAGGTAGCGCACATTGCATAAGTTGAGCCTTGCATTGCATTCAGTTTTTGATAAATCTAATGCTTGTCTGAAAATCCATGCAGATGTCATCACTGTGGGATTAGTGAGAAATCTACTCCTATGATGCGACGTGGCCCTGAAGGACCGAGGACCCTTTGCAATGCATGTGGATTGATGTGGGCAAACAAGGTGAATAATAGAATCTAGTTGAGATGTGGTTTTGAGTTTGTTCAAATCATATTTTTCCAGTTCACATTCTCAAGATGCAATATAAACAATGACTGGCATAAATACCATGTGAGGAAATATTTCATGGCTAAAAGATTTAGTATGTTATAGTGAATCCTGGTTAGAAAATTAGGTGATATACTTTATTTGTTTATTTGACACATTGGTGAAGCAAAGATGACTGATGCTAATGGTTTTTCTTTTTCTTTTTTTTGAGACTTTACCATTGGCTAGGGTAGACACTATGATATTGTTTGGCAGGTGTTGGCGTGGTAAAAGTGAGGCCTTAGATTTGTGTCTTTTCACATTAATATTCGCATGTTCACTAGCAATTAAATGAGAAGAAATGTCTCGACTCGTCTCTATGGATTTTCAGTCTAAAAGATTTTGAAAAGCATTTGCTTACTGGAGTAATTTCTTAATGATCTTTAGGGAACTTTAAGGGATCTTTCAAAGGCAGCCCAACCAGGTGGACAAGTTTCTTCCTTAAACAGGAACGAGGTGGGCAACCAGTTGCTGGTTCCATTAAATAATGGGACAGTCCTTTAGAATTGTTTTTCTACTTGGGATTGTGTTCACTTGTTAAATATCCTCTCTATGCTGATAGATGCAGAGCGCAAACCCGGGGGCTGATTAAGTGGTCCTTAGAATCACAGAACATGCTAGTGATTCATCATGACTACAGTCTTGGCTCAACCAGCTAAAAGATATCGATGTTAGACATTTTGAGGGAGCACTCTAGGAGTTTTATAAGGGACTTCCTTTCAGATGACGACATACTGAGTTTACTGCATAGGATGTCCTTTCTGGCTTTCCAGATGGATGCAGGCCTTGGAAAATTTCCTCATACGCTGGCTAAGCAACCGCTGGGTTTTGGGATGGTTTTCCTGTTGTTTGGTTACAGAGGAACTGCAATTTTCCCTCGTTTTGTATATCTTGACCTAAACTGCGTATAAATAAGTGAGATGGTTCTTTGCAGTCTTGTCTAGATTTTCATTACTCGAAATAGCCCTTTTGTGTTAAAGTGGCTGAACAGTATTGTTATCGCTTGCCTATCCTACGCCTCTACTTATTATTCTTGTCCTCTTTTGTTTTTTGTTTTTTTGTATATATTTTGAAACCGGCTGGATGTGTAGGTTCTCCCCCGCTGTTTTGTGTTTTTAATTATGTCTAGCTTGGAAATGTTTGGATTTGATCCTTGGGACGTCAATTTCATAGTTCCAAGTTTTACTATCGTGAAAACACATGCAATGTTTGCCACTGACCCTGTCAGTTTGTTCTCAATTTAACAGAGACGTAAGAAATGAAGGAGAGCCTAAGAATATCTAGAAGCCAAAGCATCGACATCAGACCTTTGTTGGAAGATCAATTTTTTTTTTAAATTATTTTCAGCCATTATGAAGGGCTACTCGATGCCAAAATAATTCACGTCATACTCAAACCATGTAGTTATCTCGTATTCAAATGGGCATTATCAGTTTTTAAATCTAAGAAGCGAATTTTAGTTCTAAGTGCGAGACCAAACATGGTTTTGGCTTAAAGATAAATGACACATATTCATATTTTTATTTAATTGTTTTATTGACGTAGGATTCAACTCTCCCTGCCAAAGTATCTGTACGTCCTTTAATGTTATTGATCACGCGAGATCAAGTCACGTGACATGTCTCAATGCAAGCTTTACCGAAATAAATTGTTTTTAATGGTTCCTTTAGCCATGCCCTAATTCAAGAAAATCTCTAATCTTGCATCTAATATCTATGCATAGTTTGGTATTTAATTTCTTATCTATATTTTTCTATATATTTGGAAAATTTTGGTAATAAATGTTTAAAAATAAATCATTACTTATATTTGACTCATATTTAAATTATTACATAATTCTATTTGAAAGAGTTTGATAATGTAAGGATAGCCATCTTAAATTTGACTCATATTTGACAAATAATATATCAAAAAACACACATATAATATCAAAATCATATTTGAGAAATAATATCATAAAATGATCAATCTTATTTAGGACTCATATTTTTTGATGAATGAATAACATTAATGGATCAATAAATAAATCTCTCGTCACAAAGCTAAAACGAGATGCTTTACAATAAATCAAAAGATGAGCCTACGTGATGGGGTTTGAATCTATTTTAAATAAACTCTATTTAAATTCTATTGAAAAATTTATTGATGTGAATAACTGATTTGTTATAGTCTTTCACATATTATGATTTTTCTCTGTAAAAAAAAACATATGTCTAGCACAAATACTTTAAATAATATAAATAAAAAAAATACAGTCTTGGATATATTCAAAGCACAAATTATCTTGCTAGCAATTGGTAACTTCCCACTTGGTAAATGTCATCCTTGTGCTGCCCAAAATCAGAACTTTCTATTTTTCTGACTGTCGTTAAACTGGCAAAAACAAACTGAAGGTGCAACCAGAGTTCATCCAAAAAGAGATGGATTAATCATCTCTCTTCTTCAGTGAAAATGTAGACTGGTGGAGCAGGATTTGTGTTTGGTTCAACCGAGAAACTAAACACAGGCGGGGCGGGGCGGGGCTGGGGGGTGAGGGAGGGAGGGAGGGAGTTTGATGTTTAAACTGTACGAGATGCTCCCAAGTGGAGCTCATGGCTTCAGAAACAAGACAAAACATATGGGAGCCCCCCCACCCCCATATCATCATCCATCCTGTCCAGTAGGAAAGTTTCACCATTTTTTGTCATTTTGGCTTTGCTTCTTGACAAAATCAGCCCACCAGCTTCATCACTTACCTCCTTCTCCACCAGAGCATCCCCAATGATTGATTCTCCATAACTCTTTCACAGTTCCCAGTAGCATCCAGAGAGCTCCCTTCCCATGGCGGAGACCAGTACCAGTACCAGCAGCAGCACCACCAGTGGTGGATCTCCCATAAGCAATTTAGCCCCAGACCATCTTTTTTCAATCTTGCTTCTCCTACCTGTTGATTCAATCGTTTCTTTCTCCATGACTTGCAAAAAGTTCCGGACTTTAGCATGCTCTGATGCTCTCTGGGAGTCTATATGCCGGAGAGACTGGGGACCCACCACAGTCGATGCCCTCAAATCCTCAGATTATCGTGAGGGCGAGTTTCCATGGATGAAGATATACAACCATGTGCTTCATCTTGAGTCCGTCGTGTGTCATAATCTTTCAGAGACGGGTGGTGGTGAGATGCTGTTGCCTAGCCCAAGGGCCTCTCACTCTCTCAACTTTGTGTCCGATTGCTTGGTTTTGTTTGGCGGTGGATGTGAGGGAGGTAAGTCTCTTTTTGCTCTTGAAACTTCAAGTATTCAATAAACTGTGCTTTCTATTTCCTGAATATGATGAGGATCACTGTCGATTCTGAGGTGAAATTTTTGTAAGATGTTGGAGGAGTTCAGTTCTTTGGGTTTCTGTTGTCTTCAGCAGAAATACACTACCATGGTCTGCCTGAAAGATTTCTAGAATTTTGATTTTGTTTTCTTGCCCGGTGATTTATTCTTGTTTGATTCTTTTCTCCAATTCGGAGCTCCCTGTACGAATGGAGCTGTTTTAAGTGCTTAAACTTGCCACCGATTGATGGTCCTCCAGGCTCATGATACTGCTCTAAGTACATTTTTTATTTTTCCTTAATTGGTGCTCAAGTGCTGGCTTACATATTTCCTGTATATGACTGACAAGGCATGAATGTGTCACTACCCGCCTTTTTATACTCCAAATGAAATGCTACCGATAATCGGACACTGATTATGATCATTACGCCATCAAAACAATGTAAAGCCAGGGATGTGAAGTGTAAAATTTCCTATCTGAGAAGCATTTGAAGTGAACTAGCTTAGTCATTGGTTTAATATAGGGAGTCCTTGTTGCTTGCTAATGGCGATGACCATCATGAATATTCCTTAGCTTGCTATTGACCATGACCATAGTGAGTATTCCTTAGCTTTCTACCAAGATGAAACTCCCAATGGAAGGGGTAGAGCATCAGAATAGCTCTTGCAGACTTGTTTGTCTCCCAAAGAAAATAGAGCGGTACTTTTTTTCCAAGAGGAGATTCTGTTAGCATCATGACGGCGACTTTTCTTCCTTCCAACAGCATTGTTACAATGGCTCAAACCATTGTGAAAACAATGAAGATAGCCAGAGAGAGAATGTGGAATTGATATTCACGGGTGACCATTGGTCCTGAAGTCTTTAATCATATGATTGAAGGGGGCAACCAAAGCATAGCCTTTGTCCTTCCATCTTCTGGATAGTTAGTGGGGAGGGGAGGATAGCTTTTGGTTTTCTTATCTGGCCCTCTCAGTATTCAACAGTCAGATTTGCTGATTCATGAGAAATCCTTGCTGACCGACCTCCTCATGGAATGAAATAAGATTTTGAATTGTTCACATCAATCTAACAGCTGATTACCATCTTCCCTGTATTCAATTTTGATGGTTTTGCCATACAAGCATTTGTATTATAGAAATCCTTTACTGACAAAATCTTTGCTCAGTTTTGATTCTCTTTTCTATGGTGAATGTGCTTCAGTGATATGTCATATCAATACAAAGTATTTTCCGTTAGACTAGCTTGTCTTATGTGGATATTAATCATTAATCCAATATTATTTGCCTTGCACATTCGTATCTCCTCACCCATTTAGCTCTCTACATTATTGCTTCGATCTTTTAGTCTATAGCCTGATTGCTGGTGTGATAAATTATCCTAGCTTTTTCTAACCATTTTTTTTATAAGGATCCTTTAATTCAGGAGAGTAGTGACATACAAAGTTCATAGCTTTATTACCAAATTGATTCTTCAAGGATGTGCCTCGTGCATCAAGCTTTGTAAGAGTTATACAGGATAGATTTATCCCAAATGACTATTTCGAAAAACTGAAAAATGGTCTCGTTATTGTTTATTTCCTAAAAGGGAGAATAAATTCATGTATCAGATGGTTCTTGGAGCTGAGCATGTGTTATGGCTGGCTTAAGAAAGTGGATCATTTGCATAAAATAACAGAGTAAAACCTTTTTGGCCATAGTAGAATACTGTGCCAGAAACCTCTAAAGTAGATCAGCAAGTGCATATTTTCACTATTGAATATTATTCTCTTTATCTAATATCTTGGTCACATTAGGACGTCATCTGGATGACACTTGGGTGGCATATATTGGAAAAGATTTTAGGAGGAGATTGAAATGGCAGAGGGTGAATTCAGGCTCTCCAAGTGGAAGATTTGGGCATACATGTGTGGTGGTAGGCGATTTCCTTGTTCTGTTTGGAGGAATCAATGACCATGGGAACCGCCAAAATGATACTTGGGTGGGGCAAGTCGCAGGGCATGAGACTCTAGGCATCACGTTACTGTGGAGGCTACTTGATGTGGGTTCAATTGTACCACCGGCCCGCGGAGCACATTCTGCATGTTGCATCGATGACCGGAAGATGGTTGTCCATGGAGGAATAGGGTTGTATGGCGTTCGATTGGGAGACACGTGGGTATTGGAACTGTCTGAAAACTTCTGTTTAGGAAGATGGTATGAGGTTGTGACTCAGCCATCGCCTGCTGCTCGTTCAGGTCACTCACTGACTTGCGTTGGGGGAAGCCGAGCAGTGCTATTTGGAGGAAGAGGGATGGGCTATGATGTGCTTAATGACGTGTGGCTTTTGGATTTGGCCGAGGGCAATGGGACATGGGTGCAATTGTTCTACGAGTTACGTGATATACCTGAAGGCGTTTTCCTTCCAAGAGTTGGCCACTCGGCTAACCTCGTCTTAGGAGGTCACCTGCTAATTCATGGGGGTGAGGATTCAGAAAGACACCGAAAAAATGACTTTTGGGTGTTGGACATTAAAGCAATTCCATCCATCAGATTCCAGCCAATGGAAGCGAAGTCGTGGAAAAGATTGAACTCCAAAGGTTACAAACCCAACGGTAGATCATTTCATCGAACTTGTGCTGATCATTCTGGAAGATACCTGTATGTATATGGGGGGATGGTGGATGGCTTGATTCAGCCCGCGGAAGCATTCGGCCTCAGGTTTGATGGGGAGCTCTTCCTGGCGGAACTAATGCTTCATTTCTGAAGACCGGTAGAATAGGTGCAGTTTATCATTTGTCTTAGTCGTTACCTGGTCTTGTATGCACCACCGACTCTATGATTAAATGATATCCATGCATCTAATAAAAGTAATTGGACATGACTCTACTTCTATCGGCGAGGTCGTTTTCAGTGCGATACCATAGAGCATGGAAAGATAAGTCTTTAAATGGCTTATGCCCGACCATAGGTGCTGGGATGTCGGTGATCATAGGGGAGCATTGAATTGCATTGACCATGTTTTTTAGAGCTCTTGGTAGGAGACACAAAGTATGCTGCGCTCAACGCGTCAAACTTCAATGGACAATTCCACCACAAAGTAATTCATACCAGAGTGGTTCCTCAAGAATCAATGGAGATATAACGCTATGGAACTTTGACAGTTACAGTATTTGTCACATGAAGCCTGTATTTCTTTACATGGTTAGGGGAGAAACCATTCCCACCTCTCGTTCCCACTGAACTAGTCATAACACATCATAACCAAAAAATTGCATCCCAAATGCCCAATAAAAGAATAGGTTGGAAAAAGAAAAGAATCACAATCTTAATTTGGTTCTCCACATCTCTCCGATGACCTTCTTTGGTGATGGATCAGCTGGTCCTTTGTCTCGCTGTCCAGATGTGAAGTAAAACCACCCATCCCAGAACCCAACAAGTGTAGTCTTCACACGGTAAGGGAGTTTACCATTCACAGACCATTTCTGCATCAAGTAAAAGGCAAAAAGGTACAATTAGCGAAGCGTGTCGAATAAAACGAGCTCTTCTGAATGATGAGAAAGTATCAAGGTCTGTATATCAGCTACAGCAATCAAAACCCGGTTTATTTGTTGTATTGACCCAGGAGAAAACATCTATCTTGAACAGATTAGTTCTTTGATGAGTAGGATGGGGAATGGGAAGACAATTATGGAAACTGGGGATGATAAACCATGTGATGGCCTTGTTGCTGAATGCATCTCAGTAAAGGGAGTGACATGACCAGAAAAAGGACATGACAAAAACCCAAAAGAATGAGAACGAAGATCTTTGACATGGAAAGGTAGTACCATCTTGTAAAGCACCCAAAAAACCAAGCTTCACGAGATGTTAAAAAGAAACTCTGCGAAATGTGTTTATGCTTGAGATTTGACGAAAAACCAAGCTTTGGAGGATGTCAAAGGAGAAACCTCGTAAAACATGTTTATGCTTTAAACTTGACAATTTAATCATTCAGAATTGTAACCAATGCAAGAACTATACTTCCAGTGCATGATAAAGGACAGAGAACCAAATGACCATGGGATTCAAGAAATATCAAGAACTTGCAGAGCAGAATAGCTTGAAAAGTTTTGAAGTAACCTTATAAACAATGGGCCAATGGCATACAAGGAGAATAGGCAAAGAACCATACAAGCAATGTTGACCATAAAAAATGATTAATTAGGCAGAGCTTCTAACCATGATCAGTATTGTAACAGTGGATACGATGACACACATGGTTAAATATTTTATCTACCCATCTATGTTCCTAGGCAAGTGTAGACATAATTATGGGCACACCTTCATTCCAACTATTATGAAGAAAGGAGTTAATACCAGTGTATCTAAATTAAACTGGACCAGTTCCCCATTAAGCACCATCTTCTTTGTCACGGGATGCTTCTCTGTTGTACCTCCAGCAATGAAAAGAGAATTATTAACATGAGCCCAAGCAAACTCGATGTGAGAGTTTGGCTTTGGCATCGAAGGTAATACTTTCCACTTGTTCTCATCATCTAGCGTGTAAACATCTCCATAAACAACCTGACAGAATGAAAAAAGAATTGCCTTGGTGAAGCACAAACTAAATTTATCAAATAGATGCTATAGCTACGCTGTCCCCTCAGAGTACAAAAAACAAAAAAAGTACATTATATAAGACACATGAACAGATGAACTAAGAAAACCGCAATTAGATATTAGGTTGTACAATAAGTATCCAATGACATCGACCGGGTCAACAACAGAAGTTTTCCCATCATTTAAAGAAATTTTGAGAGGGACGCTAATCAAGCTACCTCTTTTCTGCGGGAGCATTTGAAAATAGGCGATCCAGGTTTTGCCATGAAATCACCTTCTTGACCACCTATAACCATCAATCGGTCATCAACCACAACACAGGCCCTGCATGGAAATAATTTCAAGGTGAAACGGCATAGAAATGATTAAATGTCTTTTAACATTTCGGAGAGGTGGTGATGCCTATGTGAAAATCCAATAGAATGCTTATGTGAAAATCCAATGGATATTTGGAAATGGAAATGCCTCTAACAAATTGCATGGGATAAAGGTTTTCCAAGTAATCTTCAATTTCTTGTTTCCAAGTACTTGATGTTTTCAGCCTGAATCCATACATTTGTCAAAGACAAAGGGAAAACCATTAAGTAGACCTCCGCATTTATGAGAGTGATTCTATGCCTACAGCGAACAAGCGCTCCTTGTTTTACTAGATTGCTACTCAAATATATAAAATTTTCAAATTTCCAACCTTAAGAGCAGCAGAAACAACCATAGCAATGGATAACCATGCACTGAAATTAATTAGGAGAGGATATCTCCAGGGGGAAAAAAAGAAGAAGAGAAGAGGGAGATGAACCTATGAGGTCCTCCGCGGGGAATTGGTATTTCATTCCTCCATTCTGTCTCCAATGCTTTTCCATCCTTCACAGCAAGACTCCAGTGCTCAACTGCAGGTGTGTGCCTATTTTCTTTGCTGCCTCCCATCACATGAAGCCTACCCCTCCAAAGTTGGGTTGCGGGTGCATACCTAAAATTTACATATTTATAAAACGTCCTTAAAGGAGGGGCAAGAACAATTCCACTGATCTCAATGGGAGAAAAATCCGATTGGAGCCATTTACAAAGAAAAAAATTGATAATTGCAGTAAGGAAATGAGTTGGGGGAAACAATAAAACAAACATTATAGGATCTCACATATTCAGTATAATTTGTAAAAGCACATCACGCTAATAAAGATTGTTAAAGTACTCCTCCAGAAAATTACCCCAAAATATAAGGGTATGATGATAAGAAGTTTCTCTGGAAGGCCTAAAACTTAAGATTCAGAGAACAAATAACGTACCTCGGAACCGGTAAAGGGGGCAAGTCATGCCACTGCTTGGTCTCAGTATCTAACACGAAATTATGTGCTGTAGGTCCACGACACTGTGGACCATATTGTCCTGTGACCACATATATATATCTCCCATCTGTCACCATTCCCAAGTGTGAATGAGCCATTTCTTTTGGCATGTCAAATCTTCCTCCCCAAGTATTATCTGAAAAGTTGTATATGTCAACATGAGAATGCACCTGTTTGGCCAACCAAAATAAAGCAAAAGAGGAAGTGTCAGAACCTCCAGGCTCAGATAGTGTACCATACAATGCAAAACACACCAACTTTACATCTGTGGTTCGATATGTCTCCTAAATGAGAAGGCAACATGTCTGAAGAATAGACGATACTATGAGAGCACTCGCGATGAGCAATTTAAGAATATGGCACGAAATATCTCATGAGGAATTTAACTGGGGAAACAAGGTATCCAACTCAAGGTGATCACACACAAACTCAAGTCTCACCAGTCTAATTCCAAACATTGCTCATTTGCCTCAGAAATCAACTCACATGGCTCATAAATTGGTGAAGTAATCATGCTGATCCAAGTACTTGAATACTACATACTCCTGGCATCTTTGGACGTTCTTTATATGGCAATTCATGATACTAGACAACACAAGCAAGAAGGCTGGCCTAAATGGCATTTCTGGGAATTAAACCAATCTTAAATCATGCTTCCATGGCAATATATTCAGGATTTAGCTGACTAACCCCTTCACTATGTACCCAAGATGAAGAGGAAAAGTCTCTTGCTTTTCATTTGGCATAGTTCTATTTCCAAGGTCAACATAACAGAACTTCAAACTGCATCGGGCACAAAGTTCACCGCAACGCATCATTAGAGTAACAAAGCAATGACAAGATCAGAAAAGTTCCCAAGGAGAAGTAGCAAAGCTGCCCAGTTAACATTGTACGAGAATGATATAGACATTTAAGTCGATAGCTTGATTCCTAGTCCAGATAAAACATGTCGAACCAAGGAGGTTGGTGGCGTTCTTACAAAATCAATAGTGCCGTATCCAGCAAACACGTAAAGAAGATTTTTAATCTGAATTGCCGCCCCATCTAATCGAGGCACCGGTGCAGGAGCCATCCTCTCCCATTTCAGCTCGGGTCCAGGTAAATCTGCAAAAGTTGCAGACAAGACTCTCCCGGGAGCATCATCCCTCTCCGCAGGTTGCCCCTACAAAAAGAACATGACCCTCTTGGCCTTTAATCATATAGATCAACAAGAAAGCACTCCTCATCGTTAATCCCGAATGAGCAGTCTCTCTTGGCATTTGCAAGAGCCGAATCAAATCGGAGGACCAGGCATCCTCGTGAGCTAGCCCTTTCCCCAGTAAAGAAAGAAAGAAAGAAAGAAAGAAACCGCGACTAATCGAAAGAGGAAGTATGCAAGAATGGGTACCTCGAGGGAGCTACGATCAGCGCTACTGGGCACGGTTATTTCGGAGGGGGGCTGGTCGGCAGCCCAATTGGCGGTAAGAGAAGAATAGGAAGAAGAAGAAGAAGAAGAAGAAACGCGGAGAAGCAGCCCAGAAGTAGTCGTAAACGAGGCCGCACCCCAAAAGGAGGACGCATCCAAAGACCAATTTGGCAGATTTATGCTTCCCCACTGGCCTCCCCATCTCTTCCCGATGGGGCTGGAGATCTGAGGATGCGACGATGCGCAGCTGGGATTGGAATCTACTGCCACACCGACGGATCCAGCAATTGCATTCACACCCGCAGATGAAGAACAAGGAGATGGAGAAGAAGGAAGATCTTGCTTCGCCAAAGTTTTCGTCTTCCGCCTCCTCTTGCTGAGCTCCAGCTCACACGTGCTCTCTGTCATGGTCATGGAAATTTAGTATTACAATGATTAAAAAAGAAAAGAAAACGACGTAATACGCGAAATTTCACAAAATAAATGCGATTATTTAATTTACTGAATAAAAATCCAGATGACGAAAGCAACCCGCCCGGCCGTCGAAATCGACAGGGAAGAAACCGAGATCGCAGAATCAGATTGCCGAGATCGAAACATTCGACGAACAAATCGAAATCGAGAGAGAGAGAGTAAACCTGTAAGGAGTGGGGCTGTGATTGATTGGATTGGAGGCCGACCGACAAAGGTGAAGCCACGACCCCGCGAGACCGAGAAAGGGGAGACTCGAGAGAGAGAGAGAGAGAGAGATTGAAATTGTTTTAAAATTCGGAGGGACTTCACTCTCCGCCGCCCTGACTACACCTCGTCTCACCATCTCTCCTCTCCGCAACACTAATAACGCGTTTGGAGTCCTTCATCTAACGACAAAATAGAGAAGGAGGTCGAATGGTGATGATGCAAAGTCTGGCTCTGAAATTTATGAGATGAGATCTATCGTTTCATCTCACACAATAGTGAAGACGTATCCCCATTTATTACAAATGTGTACACTTATTACATTACCTGCCCTAATAATATTCTAAAATACACCCTCTTCTTCATGGATCAATTGGGGTGCTTTGTTCAGAAACTTTCTAAATCTTGTCATTTCCTCAAGCCACGAATTTTTCTCTTGCCAAATCAATGCACTTTGTCATGAAATGAATCAATTTGCTTCTTGAAGACCATTTCATCAAATTAAATATTCTTGCTTCAGCTCACGGTATCCCTTTTGCATGACTCGATTTGTCATGATGAAGTTCATGTCTTTTTTGCCTTGAGTAGTGCATGTTGCGACTCCCCTCGATCCGGGTCCTTGCTGTCTACATAAAAAGTTTAATCACATTAACACATGACATAGATGTACTTTTAGTTTCGGCAAAAGTTCCAGCTTGTAATGCAATATTTTGACTCGTTAAAGCACTCAGAATGGCCTCATGTAGAGACGGGTCAACCCTTTGTGCATGTCTCAATATTGAAGAGTGGAGTGTAGCTTGGTCAACACCATGTCCCAACTTGATACTTCTTCTTCTTCATATACTTCGAGACCTTCTATAAACACGTCACTCATGCCACTCCTTACCGAACTCGTAAGCGGATGGGTTATTCCCTTATTGCAACCATATTCCGGGTGAGTGTTCGCTGCCTTGTCGCAATCAAGTCCGTGAAGGCACTCTTCTTTGCCTTGGCACCTTGTTGTTTAGTGATCCTTCGATTTTGTTCCTTGACAGCCTTCCCATCTCGGTGGTCCTCACCATGGATGGTCGACTGATCAAAACGTGGATCCATTGTGCAAAGGATTGACTTACTCTAATACCACTTATCACATATTGATTGATTTAGTGTTCCCTTACTCATGTAGCCTTATGAATTTCTTCCAAAAGTAACCTTTCTCACTTACACTTGGATATTTAGGGAGATAAAATCTAGAGAGAAGTTTTGGAATTCTATTACTTATAAGATGATATAGATGATGGGGAGGAGACGCATCTATATATAAATACATGCCTAACCATAGTAGTATATTCCTCCATAATCTAACAGTCATCAACCACTGTAATTTGCCCCAATGGCGGCCCTTCTCACAAAAAGGCGGATATGGGAAGTTTGAATCCTCATCTTCTCAGAGGATTGGGGTGGGGGCGATTTAGTTTTTTAGGAGTACATTTCAACTCTTATGCCTTGTAAAGATGTAATGTAAAAACTTGAGTATTAGAATAGGAGTAGAGCAGGGCAGAACAAAAAAAAAAATCTAGTGGTCATCTCCCTATCTACAAACTACTCGGATTTATTATAAGAGTATGCATTTACAATAATGCCCATCCCAGAGTATTATAAAATACATAATAAAACCCTAAGACTTAGAATCTAAGAGGTTTGCCGATTATTCATCGATCGGCCATGGTCCTTTGTTCGAAAACCCTTTCAGTCATGTCGTTTCTTTAGGTCATGACACTCTCTCCAGTGGGTTTTCTTTTGGAATAACTCAAAACTAATATATGGTCAATTCTCCCAAAATGATGGTTTAAGGCAAAACAACCGAAATTGATCAAAGCTAGTTTCTCAATTTTTACTTGGAAATCTAATTGGTCCCCATGCAAATTCACTTGAAACCAATTGATTCAATCCCCGATGAAATTAAGCCTGATAAATGAGTGGGTCAGGTCATGTTTAATTTGAGTTGAAAGTGGTCCGATCCAAATCGATCATTTAATTCGTTTTGACTTTATATTCAATGCAAATTCAATGACCCACACTAGATCCAATTCCAACCTATACCCAACTTAGATCCATATTTTATCAGTTTTTCTCTTTAAATTATTGCATTTGAAGAATGGGCAGCTTAAACCACTAGGGTTTGCCCCAATGACTATCATATTCACGTGGAAATTGGGAAATGGGGAATTCGAATTTTCATCTTTTTGTAGAGGTTGGGGCAAGGATAATTTAGTTCAAGTATGAGTTTCGATTCCCATGCCCAGTAAGGAGGTAGAGTAAAAGTCTATGAGTGAGAGTTAGAGTAGAAGTAGAGTAAGATTGAAAAAAAAAAAGGGGTGGTTGGCCATTTGACTGAAAAATAAAAAAGACGGGGGACTCCATGGATCAAGTTTATATTTAATTTGGGTTAAAAGTAGGCTACCAACTAACCCATTAATATCGATGTCCAAACCCTAGAGTGTTAAAACTTGGCATGATGGGACATTTAAGTGCCAAAAGTTTGGAAATATACACTTAAGTGCCAAGATTGGAGAAAAACAATCAGTTAAGTGCTAACGGCGAGAAAATCCGGCCAAAATGTTAACGTGGCATTTTTCTGGAGAGTTGAGGTCGAAAGAATGTCGTTTTGGATACTGACATAATCAAATAAAGCTAAAATGATGTCATTTTAGGCGATGATGTGGCTAGATCGGCCCAAAACGTTATCATTTTGGCCAAAGTTTGATTTTTAATATAAATATTATTAAAATCAATTTTTTTTAAAAAGGCAGTAGCGTCCCCCACCTATGGCCGCCATCTCATTGTCGATGGGGCGACGGTGACCCTCTCCCATATCGGCGAGGGTCGGTTGCCCTCGCCCTATCCTGGGCGACCGACCCTCACCCAAATCTAGGAGAGGGTTGCTGCTCTCTCCCGACGTTTGGCAAGGGCCGTTTGGCCCTCACCTCAGCCTGAGCAAGGGTGGGCGACCCTTGCCCGGGTTGGGGCGAGGGTGGAAGACCCTCACCCGAATCTAGGAGAGGGTCATCGCCCTCTCCCGGTGTTTGGCGAGGGTCGTTTGGCCCTCGTCTCCGATCGGCGAGGGTCACCGACTTGCGCCCGGGTGTCGGCGACCCTTGTTGTTCATTGTCGCTGCCCCACCGATGATGGGGCGATGACCGCAGGCAAGGGTCCCCGCTTTCGCGCTATTGCTGCCTTCTTTTTTTTAAAAAATATTTTTCATTTTTAATTAATATTTATATTAAAAATCAAACTTTGACCAAAATAACGTCATTTTTGGTGAATGTGAGTTGACTTTGAATTCCAGTGAGCCACGTCGATCTTAGAAATTATTAAAATAGACATTACCTATACTTTCCGTAACTTTTGGTACTTAAGTGTCTTCGTTGTGCTAAGTTTTGATAATTGGGATATACTTTTGCTTACTAACATCTATCCTTTTTTGGGTTTCTCTTTTCAAAACTCATTTATAATCCATATTTTGAGTTTAGGATGATCTATATTTGACTCATTTAAATAAATATGGTTAATATATGAGTTTGTGATCCATTTTGATAATTTCACGATAAATTAACCCGATTGCTTGTCTTTGATATTGATACTCACTAACCAGCCAAATCAATATGGTTTTAGTTTTCAATAGCATTTGGCTCCTTTTCTGTTTTATGCGTGTAATCAGTGTCACAGGAATTGGTTGTAATATCTATTATGAATGTTTAATCAGTTTTCATAAGCTTTATATAATTATTTATGAAACTCCGACTCAAAAAAGACAAAAGCAGAAGAACCCCATATAAAATATATAAAGAATGAAAATCAGGGAGGGGAAGCACATCAAGAATCGTCGCAAAAATCAGTCTGATTTTCGTTAAAAGAGAACGGTTGCGATCTTCCAGGTTTGGTTTTTTTGGGCTATTGTCATCAAATCACAAATCGGCTCAACACTTGTGATTCTTGATAATCTCGTTCCTCCCCTCTCTCTCCTAAAAATACAAAAATCATCTCGGATTATTACAAAGGCAATATTCAGACTTCGAGCACGACGATTAATCGGCGAAATTCCTGCCCTCGTAAGTCCGGCCAAGCTGCCAATCGGGCGGCGCCACATCGTCGGACTGGAGCACCTGCCGGTCACTGGTGGTGACCCGGAAGGACAAGGCCTGGCCTCTGAGGACGACCCAGGTTTGCCAATTCTGACCCCAGTTCCGGGTCATGGCCACCCAGTCCATCCTCGTCCCCTTGATCTTCACGTCCACCACTTGCATGTCTCCCCCGACGTTGTACACCAGCACCAGCACCAGCAACCACCACTCGTTCCCTTTCATCTCGAACCTCATCCCTGTTCATATGCTCATCCATATCACTTCGCTTATCTCATTAATAAGAGAACCCATGAGACGGGATGCGAACTCGATCCGACAACTCTTTTTGGTGCTTTCGCAACCAAATGCATGCATACCTCCTTGCCTAGGACCACACTTCACTCGGCGAAACGCCACGGGCACGATCCCGGCACGGTAGCGAGCGATCTTGAGGAACATGGGCATGGAGAGGTCAAAGTGCTTTTGGGGCGGGTTGCACCAGACCTCGGTTGTCTTGGTGAAGTTGGGCGGGCAAAAGTTGGTGGCAGTGACCCGGATGACGGGCCGGTCGGGTAAGCAACAGGGAGAATTGATGCACATTATCTCGTAGCAGGTTCCGCAAGTCGCTCCATCGTCGAAGAGGGCCGTGCTTAGGGCGGTCGTCTTCCGTCCGTACCCTTGCTGGAACAGGTTTCCATACCCACAAGCTCCCACTTTGGGCAAAAGCCAACAAGAATGAAACATACATATGTCAAGTCGAGGGACTTGAGAAAGAGAAAGACAAACTCAATGGAGTTTGTAGTTAATGTAGCTTACTCATGGTCCCATTGCCATGGATGTCGCCGTAGAATGTGGCATGAGCGCTAGAATCCCATCCGTGGAGGCTGCCGCTGTCATGGCTGTTGCCGCCAGCAATGACAAAGAAAAGAACCGTCATCAAAGCAAGACTTTCGAGCATCATGGATGACCGATGAGGGTACTGAGGCCGAGCCATCTTGTTAATTTGCTATGGGCTTGACTTTTGCTATTTGTAAGAATAGATCAGGGCTATGTTACCTCTGCAGTTTATAGACGATGCGAGGGGTACTTACCACTCGTATATAAGTTGGGATCTGCAATGCGTTGCCAGCCAAAAGGAGGAGTTGACCGTCGCCATTATATATATATATATATATATATAGAGAGAGAGAGAGAGAGAGAGAGAGAGAGAGAGAGTGGCAAAATTGGAAGCAAAACCACCCAGGCACACCCCATTAATTACTTAAGTCTTCTTAACAGTTACTAGGGCTGCATCGATGCATTTTTCCGAGTTTGTTTCTCATTAAGCTTGGAAAACTTACGTTACAATGTTCGAATTCCAGCGTTACCAAGCTTCTCGATCTAGTATTCGTATCATATCATCATCTGCTATACTCAAGTCGAAGAGTCTCCTATTCTTTACTTACCACCATCGTTTGACATTTGTTGCTAAGTTAGCCTTAATGAAATTCGTAACGTTTCTAGATTTTATCTAACTCTCCTCTTTCCAATGCATAATTTGTTGGTTTCTTGATAAACTAATGATAAATGTAGCATAATGACAAATGAATTGATGGCGGCCGACACAGATGGAAAGGAGTCGTCGGTATCATGGAATGGCTTCTACGAGGTGCAACAAGATCGTCTTAAGAACTTGAAACAAGGAAAGCAAGCCATCGTCCACATGCGTGAATTCGACTTTGCTTCCACACTTCATTGATTCCGTCGATCGACAAGCTCAGGTGAGAAATCTTGATGCCTCTGGCTTCGCTTCATTACAGTCGTAGCTAGATTTTTCTGACTAGCGACTAGCAACAATCATGAGAAAAGCGAAAAGGAAAGAGAAAACGGAGAAAAATTACCCTAAGAGAGTTTCAGAACAAGAGTTCTTACACCGAGCTTTACAAAAACCAACCCAATAACGAGCAAAAACCACCAAAAATGAAATTTACGAGGAGGAATATATAGTTGCACTAAACCATATGCTTCTGCAAATTACAGGTTCGAAAAAAAAGTACAGGAAAACGTCCAATTCGAAGCAAAAGTGCTGTGCTTTCGCATAAACAGTTCATACGGGCTTGAGTGATGCTTGGTAAGTCTTCAACAAGTCGAGGTTATGCGATCATTTCTCTGGTTTACTAAACAAAAATGGAATGACAAATGGTGTCTGGTGGGCTTAAGAACAAAAAACCAACACGAGCATTGGGAGGTAAAATGCTCAGAGAGAGGAGGTACACCAATTGCGAAATAAGCCTGCCCTTGATTTCATTGGATTAGGGACAATATCCTTTTCTTTTTCCATTTTTCAATGTTAAAAATGTTACGCAAATTTTCTTTTCATTTCGTCCGTCCCACGTAGGAAACTTGAGAAGCTTCCCCCAAGGACGTCTAGGAACGTGGACACCGCCCACGTCCTCCACAACATCCACTGCACTGCATGGCTTCTCATCAAAACGCGGACGTGTCAAGAAAAGCCATCTTCTTCATCATCATCTTCTTCTTCTTCTTCTTCTTCATTGCTCCTCCGCATAATCAACTTGTGGGGTCGACCGTGGATAAAGCCATGAGAGGAACGTTGATCTTCCTCTGCTCGCTGTTTGTGCTTTTGTCTGTACTGGCGGAGCATCCCTCGGTAGCGGATGATCGTCATCCCGAGCGGAAACCTCGGTCGGTGGTTCATCAGATTATGAGCAGCGCCTCGTCGTTCAACTGGGAAAAGCTTGCTGCCCTCGCTCGCCAAGCCCACGCCTACTTCTTCCCCCCGAACCTCGAGTAAGTTATGCTGCAGCTCGCTGCGACTCCATTCCTTGAATTTCTAAATTCATGTGGAACGTATCTATGGGTTGAAGTTTTAGGGGAGGATCGGTGGACGATGAGAAAGGAGGCGGGGCGGCCAAGGGAGTGGGAGAGAAGGTGAGAGAGGCGGTGGCCCAAAGCGTGGAGAAGGCAAAGTCCGCGGTGGAGGATTCGGCCAAATCCGCCGCGGAGATGGCGGATGCGACTGCCCACAAGGCGGCGGAGAAAGTCAAGGAGACGCTATCAGAACTCTAGTCCTCTTATTGCAGGAGATGGAGTTGTTGGCTATGCTAGCCCGCTGTCCTGAGATGAACACTGAACATGGAAACTCCTCGACCAAGCACAGTGATTAGCACAGATCTGCAGCATGAGATTGGTCCACTCCACGCTTATAAAGTGATAATTCCATCTTTAAATCATGCAGAGTTTCAGACAACAATTCATTATGAAATGGACTGGGGAATTCTGGGTATGGTTCACCCTACACGATTACTTACTTGGATAAGGAAAATCTAATCCTCATGAACTCTGTCTGCTTTGTAAAAAATGTAATTCTTTCAAGTTCCTCTAGTGTGTTATTTGGGATTTTGGCACTAGGTGTGGTAGAGTATGTTTTTGGGTTAGCTTTTGTGATTTTTTTTTTTTTTTGCATTATTGTACTTTTAGTGCTTGATATGTGTATTCTACTTCATATTAACTCCCTCATCTTTTTAAAAGATTAAAAAAATCGTCAAAATAGAAACTAAAAATGTTTTCTTTAGATTTTCTGTCCATTTAAATCTATTCGAAATGGTATTCCCTATATTTAAAAAAAATTATTATGATTTTCCTTCGATTTAGATGGTGTCCAGGTCAATTCTTGACGGTGAGTAGTGTCGTGGCAATTATCTTGCGACAAGCGCTCAAGAAAATCAAATGAATATAATTGTAGCAAAAATCCAAATCATTTGTCTAGAGAATAGCAAATCCATCTAATGCATTTTTCATTTTATTTTGATATATAAAAGAAGTGTCCATAAGTCAACTAGACAAATTTTGTTCATGTAATAATTTTTATCTTGATAATTTCAATGTAAGAAGTCAACAATACAATTATCTTGTTCATTTATGAAAAGTAATTTATTAAAAATTCATATTTCGTTATTTGAGTTGTGTCAAGATTATCACTCACGAAACTCCTTATATGGATAGCGCTAAAGAGCAAAATGGCTTGTTAATCGTATTGATGCGTGTTTGTGCAAATTGCAAATTGTTAATGAAGTAACATTACCGTAAAATACATTATATGATCTAGCTATTGAAAAAAATAATCTATTGTAAAATTCATGATGAAGTATCATAAGCGGTTGAATTTAGGTAAGGTGACGTACAAAAAATTATAAGATAGGCATCGTGTAACTTTCTTAGTGTGTAGTAGTGAAAAGAGTGATATACAAAATTAAAGAGGAGAAAGACATAGTTATGACAAAGCTAAAGTTTTTGTATAATCGGCATCGCATCACACCAGTCATCTTTTAACTTATTTATTGGTCAGGCTTTATATTTGGCTAGAAAATCACAAAAAAAGAAGAAGAAAGTATCTCTAATCCCATATTGTCCTGTTCTAATCTTTCACGAATACTATGATATATAATTTATCACTCCCCAATTTGGAAAAGCAAAATTGTAAAAATACCATTTTAGCAAAATGTAACTCATACTCCCCAATCCATCTTAAATAAAAATATATTCTATTATCATATGCGTTGGAATATGAACTTTATGACAGAAATGGTAAGAACATAAGCACATTAATCAAAGAGCTTGGGTTCGACCAAAAATAAAACAAAACAAAGAGTTTGATATACGAAAATGATCAAAACTTTATGAAATCCCATTCAAGAGGTAAGATAACCTCAGTAATATTCGAATTACTTCTCTTAATTAAATAGCACAATATTCAATACTACATTTATAACCAAGAAAGCGATAAAAAAAGTGACATTAGAGAAGCTAAACAATTAGGAAAATAAAAATCGCAACAGGGTTTTATCACTTCTTCACTACTTAAATTAACTATTTCAACTGCTACTTTTAATATTTTCTCAGAAATAATTAGGTGAAATAAATGTATTATAAATCCCTCGAGAAGCAACATCGTCATTTTATTATTTAAAATTATATAGAATGCGATGAGTTAACTTTTAATTTCAAAGACAGATAAATAAAGACCAAAGGCTTCTTTTTCGAGATTTGATAACACTCATATTTTTCTTCCTATTTTGGGCAACGATGGCTTTGTGCCAAAAAGAAAGAAATGCGTCATTATTAAGTTCCTATTGGCCATATTTTTCAAGAAAAGGAAAAGAAAAGAATTTTATTATAAAATCGGCTACTGCGAAATACATCATATATACATAATAGAGAAAATACATCATATTCATGAATCATCCCCTCGCCGAATGAAAAAGAAAGGGGGCCCCCGCCCCCAACTGCAAATTTAATTTCGCCAATTCCGAATTTTCGAAGCGAGTACGCACAGGTTCTGCAGCGCCGATGGCGAAGTTGAAAAGAAACAGCAACTGAGAGAGAGAGAGAGAGAGAGAGAGAGAGAGGGATCCAGGAGGAGGAGGAGGTTGGAGGATGGCAGCCATGGAAGGGGCGATCCCCGCGAACCAGTCTCAGCTGCAACCTCAACCCCAGCAGCCGCCGCCGCCGGCCGCCGTGGAGAGGCTGAACCCCGCCGTGCAGCAGCAGCTGCACCTCGAGGCCGTCAAGATCAGGGCCATGAGCCTCTTCAAAGCCATCTCCCGCATCCTCGAAGACTTCGACGCCTATGCCCGCACCAACGCCACTCCTAAATGGTCTCTCTCTCTCTCTCTCTCTCTCTCTCTCACTGTGTTCGTGTTCGGTTTTTGTTCCCATCCCTTTTCTTCTCGGCCAGCTACTTCTTTGGACATCTCACGCGGTTTCGAAATGAGGAACTCCAATTTGATTGCTCAGAAATTTGAGTTCATACCGACTTGTACACATGATGGTGTAACGTGCCAGATTGGCGATTCCGTCATCGTGCACCTTATTCTCGCCTCGCACTGGAAAATTGAATTCTTGCTTAGTCAGAATATGGATTAGGGTCATTGGACGTCCAAGACTTGAATTCTCTGTCTACTACCGGTTTGACTGCCAATTTCCTTCCAGTTAAGTTGCTCAGTCGAGCCTAAACATACTCGTATAGACGGTGGATTTGTACAGGCCTAATTACACCGTTACAATCGCATTGATATCTGGCTTTCGTTGAATTTTGTGATCACCCATGTGGCAAAGACCTAGACATGATTTATTGTTCAGCTACGTGGGCAATTTCTATTTCCCTTCTTGAGTTGTATTCAAATCTCTGTGCTGTTTACCAGGCAAGATATTTTGGGGCAGTACTCTATGGTTAATCTTGAGCTTTTCAACATCGTGGAGGAGATCAGGAAGGTTTCCAAGGCTTTTGTTGTACACCCAAAGAATGTCAATGCAGAGAATTCTACAAGTGTGTACATATTTCCCTCACGTTATCTTGGTTTTCTGAGTTTGAGCAGAGCAATTCATCAACTGGGGATAAGTAACCTTTCCTTTTCCAAATTCTGTTGGCCTTTAAGTTACTGATCTCCGCTAAAGTGTCTGACAACTTAGAGTAGAAATGGTATTCTCATCATTGAATAGGCATGCGTGACTACACTGTTTATGATTTTCCAAAGTTCCCAATTCTGCAGAACCATGTCAATATACACCAGGCTATCCTGTTTCTTTCTGCTAAGCAAATGTTTTCTGTAGCTATGAAAGAATTTTACACTACATTAATTCATTTGCACCTTGTCAGGCTATCTTGTGGATCCTGACATGTATTTACGTGATTGGTTCATCATCACCGCTACATATTCTTAATATGTACCATTTGATCTAACTTCATTTCAAAAAGTGATGGGTAGCTAAGCGGTCATGGGCCTCTTTTGGTGTACTGAATATGCCAGGTTCGAACATAACCTGGCACCGTTATTTTTCCCCCATTTTCTGACTTATTTTTTGTTTTTTCTTCATTCTAGTTCATTTTTGTTTCTAATTTTTGGGCTTCTCATTCCTCCATCCCAAATCTTGAGACACGCCCACATTTTTTTATTTTGTTTCACTCTTTTACCTTTTTTATTCTTTAAATCTGTAAAGGTCACATCTTCGCTTCCTTTTTTCGTGGAACACATTCCATGTGTTATTTCATTTATTAATTTGATACAAAAATATTATTAGTTAAGTGTAAATAAAACTGACATTTTGTTTAGAAAAAAGTTTACAAACTTTTGGTACTATCATCATTCCATGGAAAACCGAAATACTTTTTGTATGAGGTAATGGTTGTTAATTACTATCTAACGATAACCTAAATACTGGAAGATCTATAGTTTTTTCTTTAACTTTTTATTTTCTAAAATTTCAATTAATTACTTTCTTTAGAGTTTAGGGTTTATTGTTAAGGAATTTTGTATCTCTACTAATAAAACATTCAAATATAGCATGATATCATCCATTTTATAATATCACTGAACTTAAAATGTTGTTTATTTGAGATAATTCTCAAAAGGAACTAATAATAATCGCAAAGTGCATTGTTTGTATATGTTTAATTAGGAATATTTTTCTAATATGTCAAAATCACGGAGGGAACTATAGTGGTTGCGACAATGCGTGCGTTTATGCTAGGGATGCTATGAGGCAGAATATCTCATTTTGTCTAAAACAGCATCACTAGCATATCTGAATGGAGAATTTCCTATATGGTGTAAAAAACTGACCAAAACTTGTGAAAATAGGAGAATATTTTTTAGAGTGAAATTTGTTTGGATTCCACAGTAAATGGATATAGCCATTGAAAACTGATTGTCCAATCTATTACCCTGTTTCACACCCAATCCTACGTGTTGCACAAGCACTTGGTCCGTGAATGAAGTACTGTGGAAATTTTGCTATTACAGTTCTTCCTGTAATGTTGTCCTCAAAGCTATTACCTGAGATGGAGACAGATGATAACTCAAAGAGAGAGCAGTTGCTGCAGGGGATGCAAAACCTGCCTGTTGCCTCGCAGATTGAGAAATTGAAGGTGGTTATCAGATGGTTTCTCTTCATGTTTCTTAAACTTATGTCTTCAGTCTTGACCTTGTTCTTCTTATAAGCAATATTTCCTCAACTAAATTCATATATAGGCATGGGGGATTAGTTATGCAGCCTGCTGCAAACCCCTGGGGTACCTTAATCAATCAGTCAACACTAGTAAAGCAATAGAAAAGATACATAAGCCTTAAGGAAATCAACAACTATTTGTTAGTTGTCTCCCTAAATGCTGTCTCAGGTTAAATTCATTAAAAATGTGAAATGATTGATATAAATGCCAATTTTCATAGTTAAGTGATATAGATGTCGACTTGTAATATGCTTTTTTGAAATCTCTAAAAGGTTGATATACACAAGCCTTCCAGAATGACCTTTTGTGCTAAGTACGAAATGTTCATTCTTTTCATTTGTAGGCTAGAATCGACATGATTGCTGCTGCATGTGAAAGTGCCGAAAAAGTTCTGTCGGATACACGTAAAGCTTATGGTTTTGGAACTCGTCAAGGTCCGACAACTGCTCCAACCCTGGAAAAGGCTCAGGCGGCTAAAATTCTGGACCAAGAAAATACTCTGAGAGCTGCTGTAAATTATGGTGAAGGTGTTAACAAATTACCCCAAAGCTCTATCTTCATCCATTGTCGTGGTTGACCATGTCTGCATTTTGTTCCTTTGTCTCTTTCTCTGCTCAAGGTTCATTATACAACTTGGACTGAGCACTTACATATTCTTGAACTGTATAGAGAAGTAGATGATGCATTCTTGCAAAATTTGTGGTAAGTTAGGCATATGGGGAAATAACTCCGCTATGAGGAACAACAGGTTGCTTGTCAACACATAAAACACATCAATTCGGAAGGTGGGATGTTATTCATGGTTCTAGTTCCTGTGATACCAAAATGATAACATTGGAAGCCACATGTATATAGCGATGGTAGCTGTTTTATTTTCTCCAGGTCTTTCTTTCATTGTCTTTGGGTTTCTCCTAATGTCAAAGACGTCAGTTCTTGGTGCTCTTGCACTTCCTTTGAGTGCTTTCTCACACTGATTTAGAGGACGGTATATGTGAATGAAGGATTAAAAATATCTGGAGACCAGAGGCAGATGCCACCGACACTTCCCATGCATCTCACAGATGTGCTCCATGTAGGTGATGGAATGCAAAATTTGGCTGACGCATCTGGTAAATTTGTTACTCAACACTGAAGTATTTTGCTGTTTTCTCAGATTTTAGTATTTTTGGAAAGCCTTTTCTTGAATTCTATCATCCTTTGCTTGGCACATAGATAGCTTCTTGAGCAACTCTGGAAGCTTCTTTTTCAGGGATATACCAAAAGAGCACTTCTGTATCATCAAGCAACATGGGTGCTACGGGAACTTTGTTGCAGGTGTGCCCATATGCTTTGCTCTTCCCATTTCAATGGTTTATGCTGTATATTTTCTGCAGAAGTTATGAAGCAATGATCCTAATTAGGCAATATGGACAGTCCTAACTTGTGGTCTTCAAGAATTTGAGTCATTTCATGAATCCTTGTGAAATGAGATTGTCATTGAGAAAATAGTTGTTTAGTCACAGAGGCAACTGCTTCTCTGTATATGCTTTAGCAAGAGATCCTTCCTTATCTTTTTGTGAAGGTTCCCTTGGTCTTAGAATGAGTCCCGTAGAATGAGTCCCATTTTATGGACTTTTGGGACAAATAGCTTGATTTAATGTTCAACGTCTTCTTTGAGCTTGACCTTTCGTTTGAAGTCTTTGGACTTTCTCCTCTTATCCCTAGAGCTTCTCGTGTGACCTAAAATTGAGCAGGGCACGGGGACACAACCACTTGGAAGATCTGCTGCTTCTCCAGGTGCCAGTTCTTTTGATAACAGCTCTGCATCTCCAATGCCATATGCCAATTCCCCTAGGTCTGGTACAAATATGAATACACCATCTCCTCAACAACAATCGCAACAACTGCAACCACAGCAGCAGCAACAACAACAAAGGCAGAAGATGATGCAATTACCTCACAATCAGCAAATTCTTTTTGCTCAACAACAATTCCGCCAGCCTACTATGTCAGGTCTGGGGCAGGTGAGGTTTATGGCTAATTTTCTACTTCTGCATTAAATAATAATTACATGTGTATATTTTGAAGGTAACATGGGGAAGAACTTCTAAGATTACGAGCAAAACTTAGGTGGTAACAGATTAATACTCTTTGTTTGTGTCTTAGTGGATAATTATCCTCGTTCTTTGGACTTGATGTTAAGTAACATGGATCTCCACATAAACTGCCTCATATTATAGATTCTTGTCCAAATGAAATAGATTTCTAGAGGATTTCAAATGAGTATTGATTCATGCATATAATTTTTAGTTGAAACCCATATATAAAATGGCATTTTTTGTACTTGATATAGGTAAATGCAAAGCGCTAAGGGAGTGTTAAAATGTCCATGCAGCAAATAGCTTAATTTCCTCACCTCATGTGTTAAAATGTCTATGCAAACCCCTTGGACAAGAAGTGCGGGACATCTTTGTTCTTGACATTTAACACTCTCGCTCAATTCAACACATTAAGTGATCTTTGACTTAATTGAATTTTTAGATTAATACTAATTAGTGTTACCAAACATGTTTAGTCTTACCAAGTGTTAATTTTCGTTGTATAATGAAGCTATGAACCAAGCTCCAAGTAAAGGCTGATGCGTGTGTACTTGAAATTGATATCATTTTTTGATACACTATTGGGGAAGTGCCTTCATGATTTAAGCAGAACTCTAATAAATTGTCAAAGGCCTTGTCTGTCTACTTAAACTTTTCCAGCTCACCACAACAATCCCTACTTTTTCTTGTTGCTGAGCAGTTTTTGTAAATCAAACATCCAAAATGCACACTCATGCAAGTGCTACAGGCCAAATGTTATTCTCTCTTGTCCAGTAATTGTATTGCAGCTCTGGCCAACTTTGAGAAGCTTGTGTCCATTTCTGCTAATGCCGGACCAGGGTTCAGGGTTCTCTTCTATGCTTGCCTTAATCTCATATATTTTTAGTCGTTTCAGGGTCAACCTCAGATGCAGTATTCTCAGACACTGGGGCACCAACAATTTCAAAGCAGGCAGTTGGCTTCTGGACCTTTGCAGCATAGCATTGGTCAGAGCCAACTCAATCAAGGAAACCTGATGAATCGTCATCTAAACCAATTTTCTGGCTCTGCCAATAGTGCATTGTTCAATGCTGCTCAGACAACACCAAATACCCAGATGGTCAGATATCGCTCTTTCCTTGGTTCTTCTTTCATCTTTCTGTCTGTGTAGACAAACAAGTTAATGACTTTAAATTTCTATCACGAGCTTCAGTGGACATATTTGAGCATAAAGTGCATCATCTGGAATTTTTCCTTTAAAAAACTTGTGATGGTTAATTTCGAATATGGTGGCCAAAACTGAAAATTTGCATGAGAATTATTTTAACTATACTCCCAATCTGGCTCAAAGTTTTCCGTGGGCTTACCAGTGGTTGTTACTGAAGAACACTTTTGTACCTTTTACCATACTTTATGCAGTTATTATGCCTCAGGCAGTTGCATATTCACTTAGTATGTTTAAATGTTCAGGCATGCAATTAGGTGTGTATGGCTCTTCTTATTTGGATGCATAAATTTCTGTTTTGTGGGCATCATCTTTTCATTTGTTTTTCCTTGTCTTAGTCCAGACATTCCACTACCTTTCAATCATGGGCTGTTCTTCGCTCTGTTTTTGCTGATGAAGTACACTGACTGTGTTTATCTTATTTCAGATACCAAATATTTCTACAATGCAGTCGCAGGCTCTTCTTCCAAGGATGCAGGTGAGCTTTCTGCTCTGTCTTTCATTTAACTATTTTTCTTCATGGGATGGAATGTCACCAGAATTACCACTTGAATAACTCTCCTTGAAAGTTTATTTCAGCTGCAATGTTTCATCCTGATAGAAAGTTTTTGGGTCCATTTCAATCTAAATGATAGACCTCTTTCTGAAAAGCGAATACTACGTTAAAAGTAAATTGCAAAGAATATATCCTGCAAAAGAAAAAAGAGATCGCTAGGTGTAAGTTTATGGATGTAGAGAGGACAAATATTATGGATTGAAGAAGATGCCCGTAAGATGTGTAATTTATTAGCTAATGTTTCGCAGGATTTTTTAGTTACCGTATATAAAAATTTTTCTCAGTTGATCCATGAGAAAAGGATTGCAATTAGCCATGTATTTATCTCTGTTAAGAATTAAATTAAATATTGAGCTTAAACTTTTAGAATTGTTAGAGAATTTGTGGAATCGTTACCAACTGTTCTAAAAGCTTTAGTTGTTAGCTAAATGCGTGATTTATAATTTAAATATTCTAACACTTCCCCTCACGCTTAGTCTTGTCTTTTGCCTAGTACTAGACATGGAAATTCAATTAAGGAGGTAAATGGGGCCTCGAAAGATTCGGACTCAGAATTTCCGACTTTGATATCATGAGAGAATTTGTGGGACTGCTATCAATTGTTCTAAAAGCTTAAGCTGTTAGATGAATGTGTGATTTATTATTTAAATATCATAACGGTGTTCATAAGATTACAACGAGTTATCAAAGCAGGAGCTAGGACCCTCTATATGCTTAACCTATTATATATTTCCATGCTTTAGTCTTAGGCTAAAGTCCAGCTTATGCTTGAGGAGGATGGTTACTGTATTTATTCAAATCTCAGACCATGTCTTCAATTATTCACTTGAGTTTTTAGAATAGTTGATGGAGGGTTTCACAAAATTTTAGGAGTGAAACCCTCGTTTTGTGTTGCTGAGACATGTGCTTATGGAGTGTGTCCGGACTAATACCAATTCAACCCATTCATGAAAAAAATGTGACCAATTAACCAACCAACAAAACTACTTGTTACAAATAATATCTTGTTATTGCATTGAAACATATCGAACGGACCAGAGGAACCGCAGCATGGGGAATGTCCGCATCTCATTGCGAGGCTTATTTTGAGTTGTGGGTCCTAGGGTGTGCTTCGGATGGGCAGTTTTATCTGATCAAGGGGTTGGCTCTTTCTTCTCAATCGGTGGGAATGCCATTCTTAACATCTTTCCACACCTTTCTTTCACAGGTGGTAGAATTCAACAGAGACGTTTTCGTAGTTTATGCTCTCCTAAAATGGAGATCTTGTAACCAAATAGTTATGACTTCAATCCAAGGATAAAGATATAACTAAAAAAAGAGCTGTTTATTAATGTATTTAATTAAATCATGTCTTCATTTAATCATTTAAGTTTTTAGAATAGTTGATAGGGGTTTCACAAAATTTTATACAATTTTGTTGCGCCATTTTCCCTGGATTCATTTGAAATTGATGAATAAATATAATGAGAAGGATGTTTGTTGCAAAAATGGTAGTTTCAGGGTAGCCAATATTCTGGCTGTAAGTATCGCAAACTCACACTTGTGGGAGGTCAAATGCAATTTATTTAATTCTTTTGTTAAGTCAGAAGTTCCTTTGGTTCAGTATTAAGTCTTGTTTCTGTCAGATCGTGCCGAATGCGTGCTCTGGATGAAGTTGGTGCTGAAACTTCAGAACTGAGCTTTATATAATGATAATCTTGCATTCACTTTGGTATCTTGACATGATTGGTTGTTCATTACATGCAATACTTTGATCAAGATGCCTTTTCTTCACTTGTGAATGTTAGCTCATGATATACTTGATGTTTTGGTGTAATATTCAAGGCAGAACTCTTATTTGGCCTATCTATTTCTGCATTATTTATTCTCTTGTTGGGAATTTCTTTTTCAGTTAGGCTTATCTGGAACCAATCCCCAGAGGAGTCATGCTTCCCAGATGTTGAACGATCAAAGTACGAACTTTTGCTTTCTTCTCTGTTACTTGTTATTTGATATTCACTCACCGTATAAGGAAGAGGATGCTGCATGATCAAATAAATGTTCCTTGGATTCAATGCGTCAAACATGGAATATGGAGATAATGTATGATGGACCTCTTAATTTGCAGTTTATAATATGGGAGCAGCCAATGCAACAAATATGATTCCTATACAGCAGCAGCAGCAGCAGCAGCAGTCTGGTTCACAGGGTGCATTTGGTAACATGGCGGCAAATGCTCAGGGTCTGCAGTCTGGTATGGTAACCCTACCAAACACGTCTCAGAATCACCCCAATTTCTCACAACAGAGGCAGCCAAATCAGCAGTGAGACAATGGTTTCATGGTGATTTTTTACAGTTGCTTGAGCATCTCAGTACTCTTAGATTGATGCATGGGCTACCCCGGTGCTACTTGTGAGGGTGGAACTTCTAGGCATAGTAGTGCATATAGAAAGATGGATATTATGATCTTCACTTTTGGCAAAATAGAAAAGAAAAGGAAATCTTTGCTTCACAGTTTTGTGCGCAGTGTGTTTTTGTGATTTCCTTTTCGTTTTTTCTGAAAAGTGGGCCAAAGTTATTTCGGACACAGAGACGGAATGCTGGCATAAGGAACATCAAAATGATTGGGGGAAAGGGACTTTCTGGACCAACCAACTCGGATCTTCCCCCACAATTCTCTACATTTTTGGTCAAATTTGAGCGTTTTCTAAAACAATATGATTTCTTTGTTCGTATGGGCGGTTACACATGAACGTGTAATGTGTACAATCTCTGACGTTTGAGTCAGGTTACAGGTTAGAAGAATCGAATCGGTCCTGAGAAATAGTAAAAATAAAAAAAACAATGGTTACAAACAATCGCTTGCCGTTGCTACTGTAGTTGATGATTCCTCGAAATTTAAGACTCAATGTAGCAGTTGCAGCATCTTCGGACAAACCATTCCAACCTGTGTTCAGAAAAAGCTTTTCAGTTTTTAAGTTCTTGAAACATGCGACTCGAGTTAGTATTTGTATTCCATGTGCTTGCTGGCAACAGCAGGTCTAATGCCCTGGTGTTGACGGGATTGCTAGGTTTGACTGGTAGTTACAGGCTTCCTGCTTAAAACTGTCTATACGGCCGAGAGTTGTTGGCGTTTCAATTGTTAAAAACCTACCATTCAAAGATCTCCTAAGCCATTGAAGTCCCAGGAACAGGTGAAGGTGATACTAATCCTGTTGAAAATTGATGCCCACCTATTAATTAGCGGAGAAAAGGATGAGGAGCTTACAAGTCCTTAAGGCAGGAACTTTTGGAATCCTCCGCTTCATCCACCTGTTTACCATCCAAGGAAAATGCCAAAGGCGGCGTTCGAGTTGGACCAGATGACTCCTGCAGAAGGGGGAGGTTTTCTGCAGAGGTATGACTGGACTGCGGTGGTGAAAATGGCGGGGATAGACTTGGAGACGGTGAGAAATAGTATTTTTGATTGCCAGGTCCTATACTAATCGGAAGAGGTGATGGCGGTGTTGGTGGTGATGAACTTGGAGAGATGTGGCCATCCTCTTCCACATCTTCCATTGCATTCGGCAATCTCCGATGTTTTCCTGGCTTCTATCGTTTTGTTCTTTCGATGGGTTGATTTGAGCTGGGTCAGAGGAGAAAGATCTCTCCTGAAATGTGGAAAAAGGGGAAAAAAGTCAGGAAGCCTTCAACTATAATGGACACAGATGATCCTCAGCCACCTTCATGACCAGACTCTAGCAAGTGTCGCAAGAAACTTCGAGAGTCAATCCGACAATTGCAGCATATCAGTATAAACCACTCTGACCTGTGTTCATCAATATAAGAACTTGAAACAATGGAACGTCATGCTGCATCCAACAGCATGTAAATCGAAATTAGAGGCGGTAACCTCAGTACCCAAATAAATTGCATATGCAAACCTGCAAAAAGAATACAATATACCTCCACCTCCAATTTAGAAGCTTTGCAGCGTTGCTTGTGCTGACCTTTGGAATGGAATTCACTCTCCACTTTTGCTAGTTTAGTTTTTGACTGGTGGGTGGATGCTTCCTGTCCAAATGTCTATACGACTGGCTAGTTGAAACTTCAATAGAATAGGGTTCTAAAACTCTCTCATTCCCATTCAAAAATCTCCTAGCTAATTAAGTCCTAGAAGGACGCGACAACACTGTAGTATGGTTTATAATGTATTCCAAGCTATAAAGCTCAAAAGAAAAATAGCATTTGCATTCGTTGCAAGTGAGAGAACAGATGCGTTACTCCTTCCCATAAAATCCAAACGGATGAAGAAGTGCTTCTAAACAAGTTAGAGTCAGGCTCAGGTTTCATTTTCCTCACAACAGGAGTTTATGAAAAGCAAACTATGCAGAGCTGTCGTAACTGTAAATTCCGTCTAGTTATCAAGAAAAAAGTGAAGTGGAGGGAAGAGCTTACAAGTCCTCAAGGCATGAGCTCTGTTATTTTCCAATTCATCCACTTCCTTATGAGCCGGCGATACTGCCGGCGGTAGCATTCAGGCAAAGACTCGAAGAACCGCGAATATGCAAACTGGCAAATGGTGGCAAAAATGGTGTGTAGAGAGGGAGAGAGAAATAGTAGCTCGTATTGCCAGGTTTTAAACTAATGGGAAGAGAGAATGGATGTGCTCGGGAAGAGCTGAATTTGGCAAGCTCTGATTTTTCCTTCTTTCATTTTTCTCTCTTTTCAATTTTTGACTGGTCAGTATAAGCTGCACCAGCTAAAAGGAGTTGCAGCTTCCCGGCAGTTTTTGATTCTTAGTTATAACCTAACGGTCATGGGCCAACCAGTCGTCATCAGCTACTTGGTGATTCGCCATGCATTGATTTATTTAGGGCCAAAAACATTCATGACATTCTCTATGCAGACTGACCATTCAGTAGCTAACTTGTAATCCGACTAAATAGAGTCTATACTATTAATGCTTTACCATTCATACAACCTAATGGTAACGACATGAAAAGAAAGTTCATTTTTCTTGGCCATAGTATCAAAAGAAAAAGGATGGGTCCCTTTTATTTGACTCAATTTACACTGACGAGATAATGACATCTCGAAGTGAAATGCATCTCAATAAATAATTCGATATCCAAGAGTCATATTTTGTGGTATCCCAAGCAGAATTGCGCCAGTCTCCTTAAAGATAAACAGTCCCAAATCATGAGAAAATATACTAGAGGTGCTCTATTTACATGATAATGATGAACAAGATTGAGATTGTGCTACATCGCACAAATAAGCTGCTCAAACAATGAATCCCACACCCATAGGTCATGTCATCTTAGGTTTGCATTAGGCGCCTCGGGCTTCTACCAAGAAGAAAATAAAGTCTCGATAGTTCCCCTTGATGGTATTTTGCCATTTATAACTGACTACAAAGTTCATCCTTCATCGGAAATAGCCTAGGCCTTCTTATCATATGCTCTCCTTTTCCTCCGTTAAATAAAAGCCTATAGACTCCAGTAGCTAGCTTTACTTCGTCAATTCAGCAAAAACTCCTATTTTTATACATTTCATAGGAGGAATGGATTCAAAGGTTCTATTCATTTTGACTATGAGAAAGCATGTATCGGTAATGCAACCTTTGTCTTCACTCAAAAAAGCAGGAGTGAAAGACTTGAAATAGGGAATTGAGCTTTACAGCCAAAATATGGTCAATTCCAAAGACTAAATAAAAAACATCCTGCGACATTATTACTACACTGCATAAATACATTTATCCATGGAAACCTATATTTCTTTAAATCTTATCAGTTAAGACTTAACTATAAGATAAAGGGTAGGATACATTAAAAAAAATAGGTACAATTGAATAAACACCAAGAGAACACCAAAGCAATCTCTAATGCGGGATGCACAAAAATCTAACACTCTGATCCCTCCCTCATAGGCACTCAGAAAGCAGGGATATAGAACGAAAAGGTGACCAAGTGACTTTGTGCCGAAAATCCATAAGGAATTGAAGTTCCTAACTCAATTCATCGAGTTTCGTCCTCAAGGTTGCGGAAACCTGCAGTAAGATCCTCATGTAGCTTCTTGAATTTGGCCACTAGAGCTCCCTCCCCCTCAGCTGGATCCTCAAATTTTTGGGACCTATTAAATTGAATTACAGAGTATTGAGTTTCTAGAACAAGCTCCATGGAGGAAAAACCTTCCATCACTAATTAGCAAAGTACAATACTTACACCAAACGGTAAAATAGATCTCCCAACCGATGCTTGATAAGGCTGTAAGTTATCTTTTGCCCATCCATACCAGCAGCTCTTTCAACAGCCTGCATTAACATTTTGTGTGTCAACAGGAATTAAAAAATTAATGTTTTGCTCACTATGTAAAACTCCTTAGAAAGTTTGTCCTCCAAGCAAGCAAAGGCATTTTCCTTTTGCATATTTCCCCATGCAAAACTCTGATTTTCACATTTAATCACATTATTAATTAAACTAAGATTAATCTGATATAGGAAGTGCAGATTGATCTAATGTAGGAAATGACACTATTTCTGAGGTACAAGTCCCTGGTGTTGAAATACTTTCCAAATTTCTCCTTCCAATATCGTCTTCCTTTTCCCCCAAAGATACGACAGGTTCTTTAACCATGATCCTGTGACTAAGAAAGCATGAAAAAGATAGAGGCGAACTAGCAAAGGGTACCAATCTACCTGATTGGCCAAATTATAGAAGTGGATAATATTGCGCATCATCCACACAGACTTGTAGAAGGGGCAAAATTTATCATATCTGTTGCAATCAAGTAAGACAGATTATTACAGAAAGAAAAAAAGAGCAAAGCAAGAGTTTGAGACAAAAAAGTAACAAAGCATGAATATATATTCTAATTGATAGCATAAGAATTGCTTCCTCTTACGGGGTGAAGGCATTTTGAGCAAGATAGTCCTCCCTCAGAAGTTTTGCAGTCTCTAGTGTAATTTTATCTGCTTCAGCCAAAGCGTCTTTACCTACAAGCTGCAGAAAGTCGTGAAGAGTGAAAACTGGTCTAATTTGCAAGGCATGGCCAGAACTAATGAAGACAACTATTTAAAGGTTCAATTCAATATTATTGCACTCATGCAATTTCTCATCATTCTCACAGAATTGCAAGTGCGAGCAGAAAAACCGGATAAAAAAATCTCAAGATTAGGTCCTTTATGCAACAACCAGTGATGCCCTTACGAACAACTTTTGGATCAGTTGTATAATGATTCATCTAGTGCCTAGTCATTCTAGTCACTGGACAAATAAGGTACCTGAACAATTTCATTGAGGTCATCTTCTCTCTGCAGTATCTCACGAGCCTTTGTCCTGATGTTGATAAAATCTGGATCAAATTGCTCATAGAAGGACTCCAATGCCTATATATGAGAATCCCAATGATTATATACAACTGGCAGAACGCATTAGGTGGGCTGGAATTTACCAGTGACAAAAAATCTTGCATGCATGAGAGAACAGCTCAAGAACTCACTGTTGAGTACTTCGAGTAGGATATGAGCCAGTTCACTGATGGAAAGTGTTTTCTTTGAGCAAGTTTCTTATCCAGACCCCAGAAGACCTGAAACCCATCAGGATAATCATCAGCATGAAGATTTAGCACCTGATTGGATGAAACTTGAGCTATCCTACCCAACTTTGGCGTGTACATGGGAACAAACTAATGGTGACGTTAGAACAAAATGTTACTGGTGCAAAATGCATAGGTCTCAGACTTTATGTCAGGTAAGCAGTCTGCGACAGTTTAGGAAAGTATTTTTGCATTTCAATAGTATATAATCTCCACTGGTGACTTTAGAACAAATTCAAACTTCTCTTCTTTTAAGACTGTCAATGATCTCCTCCAGATAGTGTCTTCTAAGACTAGTTGGATCTAGGGCTAATTTCCAAAGTGAAAAACTTCACCAATGCAGGTGTCATTGTGAGGGCCCATTTACATGGTCTATGAAACTTCCTTCTCTTACACAGCTCCCACCCACTCAACAGCACTACTGTGGTTCCACATAAACTCAGTACTATTTGAGCATATATTTTATCTCCTCCACTTTGAGAAAAACTATGTCTTTCAAGTGAAAAGAACATTGATATAGGTTGATGCAAAATAAAGAGTTCACATCTGTACTTTCACAAAGAAGGTTATTACACCCGTGCTCTTTGGAGTTCTGATTTCCATCATACAAGTGAACTCATGTGATGGAAGCATCATCAAGATTACTGATTCAAATGAGAGGTCCAACTATACCTGCACTATGCTAAGGGTTGCAGATGTTACAGGATCAGAAAAATCTCCTCCAGGAGGAGAGACAGCACCAACAATTGTAACACTACCAGTTCGTTCTGGACCACCAAGACACTTCACTTTACCAGCTCGCTCGTAGAAAGATGCCAAACGTGCTGCCAGATAAGCAGGGTACCCACTATCCGCAGGCATTTCTGCCTGCATAAGAAGACAACAGGATAGTATCCTATTAGATGACTAAGTCATCAGAAGTTCACAACTGTCCAGAAAAAAGAAAACCATCGTAACAGTGGACAGGAAGCTTGCCAACAAAACTGGCAGCATTCAGGAAATAGTGATTTCCAGAAGCTCAAGAAGAAATGCTTACCAATCGTCCAGAGATTTCACGAAGTGCTTCTGCCCAACGAGATGTTGAATCTGCCATCATACTGACATTGCAGCCCATGTCTCTGAAGTACTCAGCTATCGTAATACCTAGCAATCCGTACAAATATAAGTCAAGAATCAATCATATGCAGTCTTCAGCAAGAACTTGAATTAGTTGTAAGAATGGACAGAAAAAGAAAAGGACAAAAAAAGGAGACAATCATGCATGCAGAACAGGATAGACTTTTTCTTTATGGAGACCATGTTAAGTTTGTCCTCCACAATTGAAGAATGACATCTTAACAAATTACAACCATCGAACAATCTCCAAATATTCAGATGAATCAGTTCTAAACATTAGGGTGTAAAGCATAGCGGACCTATTTCTAAAACTTTGCTTCTGCGATCACCAAATCAAGCCAACCACAAAAGCTAACGCAATTACCTGTATATATTGATGCCTCACGAGCAGCCACAGGCATATTAGAAGTGTTTGCCACAAGAGTCGTGCGCTTCATAACTGACTCTTCACGACCATCAGGTAATGTCATTGTCAATTGTGGAAAATCCATAAGGACCTGCATCATGAGAATTTTACAAACTCACACTCTAACAAAGTACTTCTTTAATTTGATGGGAAGATATGCACCTCAGCCATTTCGTTTCCACGTTCCCCACAGCCAACATAAACTACAGCTTCAGAGTTAGAGTACTGCAAATGAGTCAAAAGTATGAAAAGTCAATAACTCATAGCATCAGCAATTCAATGAAACTAGATACACAATTTCAGTGAAGAATGCTAAAGATCACCTTGGAAAGAGCTTGACTGATGACAGTTTTGCCACATCCAAATGCCCCAGGAATAGCACAGGTTCCCCCAAGAACGGAAGGGAAAAGTGCATCAAGTACACGCTGTCATGTGACAAAAATGTCATGAACTAAAATAAACAGAGGAAAAAAGACATCACGATCTAAAATTAAACTTTCAATCTGTTACCTGACCGGTAAGCAAAGGGGTATCTGCAGCAAGCTTTGATGCAACAGGCCTTGGTGTGCGTACAGGCCAAGTCTGAGAAGGACCAAATACCAAAATTTTCCAAAAGGTTTTCAGATTTACAAACTTGTACTTTTATTTGCTCAAGCTCGAAAAAGCATGGATTAATAGTAGCAAACCTGAAGCATAGTAAGTTGCTTTTTCACACCTTGAAACTCCAGCTCCAGAACAGTGTCCTGCAATTGCATATAAATTAACAAAAGTGAATCCACAGCCACATACTGTCCACCGAAAATGTAGATGGAGATTCCATATGTCATTTCTTCTTAAAATCTGGAATGTCTATTTCCTTGTGTCAAGATAAAACTAAGAAGACAGCTAACTAGACATTTAATACCATGAATGGAGATCAAGATATTTATAATTTGCATATTCTTAGTGCAGCTGTTATGACACAAAATAAAAAATGAAGGAGAAGTCTCTCTTTGATTGGCCATGGAAATGTTTTAAAGATTCAGCGTTAACCGCAAGGACAAATCATTCAAATTTCGACCATGAAGTGGCAATTTTATCAATTCAATCATGCATTTTCCTTGACAAAATGTAATTTTCTTCGTTCATACATTTTTTTGAATAAGTTTGCTCTGGGGTGGGAGAAGACTTCCATGGGAAGTGAAGTCCCTTCACAAACAGTGTCTGCACAATTTCTTAAGTTTTCTCATTCAAGTGAAGAAACCAAGTGTGCATGCATGCAACGCAACACAGGAAAATATCACAATAACAGCTCCAGTAATGTTAATAATTCAGATGACCCATGTTACCAACCCGAAGGTGACTGCATCTAATTTCAAGGACAGACTGCAAACTACAAGAGAGAGCTGGACTTCAACAATACCTTTAGAGAGTATTGACCAGGTGGAGCAATGTAAGTAATTTTCCCCATTGAATCTGGAGGCAGTGCAACATGGTGCTGCATTAGACTATTCTCAAAGACGGTCTGTAAGAGAAGATGACATCACAAAAATATATCACACAAAAGCAATAGCAAATCTAGCAACAGAAAAATAGCTTTGCAGCCTAACATGATAGAAAGAACCCATTTTTCAAAGGAATAACTTAACGAAACGAAAGAAGAAAACTGATAAAACTTACAGCATATAGGTCTCCCCCTGTTAAAATATCTCCTTCACCTGATACCAGCAAAATAAACCCAGATGATGAGATGAGGTAAGGTACAAACATTAGTCAACCTCAGATCACAGTAGCTGCCTCTAGATGAAATTAAAATGCAATTCCATGATTCACCTAATTTTTTAGGTTGGAACTCCCAAAGTATGTCTTTATCAAGGGCCGGCACAGAGACACCACGGGGAATATATACGTCCCCGGACCTTTTTGCTATAGTTTTCAAGGGCCTCTGCTCGACAAGACCAATGAAACATTTTCTCAGGTTAAAAAATCAGGGGCAAGAGATTTAAGATGCAAGTGAAGCCTGAGGCGAACCTGAATTCCATCAAAAATATTTCCCAAAATTCCAGGACCCAATTCCACTGACAGAGGCTGTTACAATGGCATTAACATTGCATGGTTAGCGAGCAGATGACACATTGAATTTGATCACTTGCCACCTGGAAAAGATACAGGAGATATGAGTTTAGGATGAAGAAGCGTCACCTTATGTGTCCTTAAAACAGGATCATTCACCGTGAGACCAGCTGTTTCCTCGTAAACTGCAAATGAAAGGAAAACAATGAGCTTTCTCATAGGTTCTATCATTAAGAAGATAACTTAATTATAATGCATTGCAACCATTGAATGGGTTTGAGAAAAGAGTTGAAATAACCCATGGATGACAATTCTGGACGAATAAATTCAGGCACTACGGAGAAAGGGAAAATAAAATAAAATAAACCTTGGATCGTTGCGGAATCTCCTTCCAAACGAATAATCTCCCCGATGAGGTTATCGTGACCCACACGAACTAGTTCGTACATCGCCGCCCCAGCCATGCCATCGGCGACAACCACTGGACCTGAAACCTGCATGTCAATTCATACGAGGCCTCAGAATTCCGAAACTGACAGACATTGAAGTGAAGTTAGCTGGAGTTCTCGCATGAACCAGTTGTTCTGTATTGGAGACAAACCAAGCATACTATAATTCATCAATGCCCAAAAAGCTATCTAATATTCCCGAAAAAAAGATAGCATCTTGCGACTTGTAACAGGGCGATCGCATTCCTGTCAACCAATTGGCAACAGGGCGCTAAACAATATTCGCGGCTTCGTTCTAATCGTTCGCCACTGAAATCACTACCCAACAGCAACAGGGCGATCGCATTCCTATCAACCAATTGGCAGCGCAAGTCATTAGATCCTAGATCAGAGAGGCGGGATCACGATATTCGCCAACACGGACGATTCCCGATCTGAGAAAACCCGGTTGGAACAGACAGCGATATGACCAACGACAACAGAGAAAGAGGCGGATCATTGATCCGATAAACTGACATCCCCCCAATCCATACGAAGCAGAGGAAATCGGGAAGAGGAGGAACGGGCAGGGGATTTACTCGAACGGATTGAAAGGGGATGGTGGATGGCACGCACCTTGCGGACATAACCGTACTCGCTCTCCTTCTCCGAATCCTCGAAGGTCGTCAGACGAGCTCCGTAAACGGACGGCATTATGGACGGTTCGAGCAGCAACCGATCCTCCGACGGAAGGCGACAAGTTGAAAACTGGTAGAATCCGATCGAGGCCCGTTTACGCCAAACCACGAAATTGCGCAAATTCAGACCTTTCGGACCAGATAGAGAGAGAGAGAGAGAGAGAGAGAGAGAGAGGCCTGGAAAATCAAATCTTTGCAGGGAGAGATGATGGTTAATCGCGGAACGGAATGGCAGTGATGGGAAATTACGATCGACATGGCAGGGGCTGATTTGGTATTTCGCCTCCCTCTGGAAAAAATTATTTGGGTTACTGGCCCAAAAGAAGAGGGAAATTACAAAGTGACGGTCCCACACTTTTACTTGGTTACAGGTTCAGTCCTTGTATTTTTCTAGAATGATAAATTTAAGGACGACATTTCCAATTTCGCGGCCATAAGGCAGGGGAGGGAGGGGGACTGGTGCTCTGCTTCGTCGGTTGGTTGGGAATCTCAAGCAATCGGTGAAGTCGAGTCGAAGATGATTGGGGTACGTGTGATGATGATGAGCCTTCCTCCTTCGACCAATGGCCACAACAACCAGTGGAATCTCCTCCGCCGCCAGAGTCTTCACTCCCCAACAAGAAGGCCCCTTCTCAGGACCAGAGCCACGCCGGCGAGGGACCGGGTGATAGACTTCGGGAGGAACAAGGGCAAGATGCTGGGGACGCTGCCCTCCAGCTACCTCAGGTGGGTCTCCAAAAACCTCCGAGCCCGGGACACGGAGGAGTGGGCCCAGCTGGCCGACCAGGTGCTGCAAGACCCCGTCTACCGGGACCGGATGGAATGGGAGTCGGCGGAGAGGGTGTTGAATGGCGGGGGTGCTGGCAGGGGGTCGGGGAGCGCGGTGTCGGAGCTGCTGGAGATAAGCGAGAGGTTCGGGTGGGACAACGAGGATAAGGCCGGGTGGGGCCGGGTGGATTTCGAGCTTCTGGGCACTTCCAAGGGCGGGAGGATCCCCAGGAAATCGGATGACGGGAAGGGGAAGGGAATGGAGGGAATGGAGAAGGGGAAGGGGAAGGAGTACTCTGAAGCTGAATCGCCATCTCCAGGAGAGGGGAGGAGGAGGGAGAGGAGACACAGGCTGAGGTTGAAGAGAGAATCCGGTGAAGGTCAAAACCGAGCAATCGTCGGTGGGAGCCGGAGGGAAGTGAGAAATGAAGGAGCGGCGGCGGAGGAGGCGGCGCCGGAGCCCATATACAACCCATTTCCAGGGCGGGAGTCGCTGCTGAGGAAGGTGCTCCACGGCGAGAGCCCCCTGTAGCTGTTTGCCCATGACTCCCGTCAAAATCTTCTTTTAGCTTTTTCTTGTCTCTTTGCAACTAATTGAAAGGCACGTGTTGCCCGAGTGATGTGAAGAGTGTCTCTATCAAGTCTAATTCATTAAAAAGATTGGTTGGTGTATATTTATGTCTCGATTAGAATTATATTCTTTATACATTCATCATGGTCTCTTCAAGGAACGGCTTTTTTTTAGACGACGTTGAACTCAGCAATTCCTTTCGATGTCGGGCAGCATCTGTAATGTTTGACCGTGGACCAAGTGGGATTCACCCACCTGCACAGCAGTGACATCATTTCACCTTCCCTCCTGCTTTATCGTTATAAAGTATGAGATTTGACTGTCTAACTGCCACGCATTGCTGTCCCAATCTTGTCGCGGTATTTATCCAAGGTTTCAATGGATCCCCGCGAACTCAGATGTTGACTTAACACTCCTTTTGTTCATGGTATGATTAAAGAATAGGGCAATAAGTAGAGTTAATTAAACATGCGAAAGAAAAGGACTTTCTTCCTCGAGTGAGGGCGACAAAGCAAGATCGACATGATGGAGGGCCTGACCTGAAGATCCTTAACTCGCGGTTGGGTTGCCTGTCCTCTCTCCTTCGTCAAGATTCCAGCTTTGACCTCGAGAAAGTTGGGACGCGGTTAGCATTATGCGAATGCCCCGAGGACAAGCATGTGTTTTCGCTCTCCCGAGCTCACTGAACCGTAAGCGCGCGGGGTTTCATTTGGGTTTGGGTTTTGGGTTTTGGGTTTTGGGTTTTTGCGAGGGGAGAGGGGAGTAGAGGACACTTCTGACAATATTCTCTGTACGAGGTCCTGACACTGGAGCACTGCTTCCCACTGTTCCTCTGGGGCTTCGAGCTTTAGCATCCTTCCCATTCATCTCAATTTCTCCCCCTAATCACAACACGACGCCTTTCACCAACTTTTATCGTAGGAAGGAAAATAGCGACCATTTATTGCCAACACCAATGCACGGTAATCACTCCCCCTACTCTGCATTTGCTCTTTTTTCATTTTCCATTTTTCCATTTCACTGTCTTTCTGTTTTGGGTTCTCCAAGGACCAAGACCAGCCCCCCCACCTCCACTCCTCTCTTTCCCTCAAACCCTACTTCTCGGTTCTCGTTTATCTGTTCCTTTCTTGGTCGCATTCTCTTCTTCTTTATTTTGGCAATGTCTAGGTTATTGGAAGGGATCTTCTCTGCCTGCTAGTCCTGGTCCATCGACAAGCTGGTGGGATCTCGAAAGCCGGATCTTTTGAAGGTCATGGGTCCCCCCTTTCCTGCATTCTCGTTTCATGGAGATTTCTGCTGAGTGCTGAAGCCGTGGATGATTCTGAGACTTCGCGACGCAAATGCTGAATCTTGGGCACGCCAAAAGTGCCGAATTTTTTGACCCCCTGGTTCGTGCTTTTGCTTTCGTGAGTAAAGCTGTAAACTTGCTAGAAAAACTGCTGGATCTTAGGAGATGCGGTTTTGTTTTGTAGTGATTACTGATCCATTTAAATGCTTATTGATCTGTCTTTTGGAGCTTGATGGACCTAGTTTAAAAGAGTAGTTAGATATCGTAGTCTTCCTTTTGGAAGAATGGGTTATGTCTTCCCTGTTACTTTAGTTTGTGAGAGAGAATTTCGTTTATTTAACTCGAGTGCTGTTCGAAAAACCAAAGCTTTTTTTGGTTAGATAGTGGAGCTGAGGTAAGCTTTGCCTACTGATTTTTCCCATCTGGTAGGTCTGTGATTTCTCCTGGAAGGTCTGTTTAAGTTCTGAAGGAAAAAAGAAAAAGAGGAAATGAGGCGTTCTTTCTAACTTAATCGAATATTATTTCCAGAGGGCATAAGGCTCGGTACTGGTAAGAACTGCATTCAGCTAATGCCTGAGGATTCGATCTGATTCATCATAAAAGAAGAGTCGTGATGGATTTTTTCAAAGTTAAGAAGTTCAGGAAAGCACGCAAGCCTATCTCGGAGCAGGACACTGAGGGTAAGTCCATTCCACCACATGAGGAACCAAACAATGAAAATGGCGTTGATGATTTTAGCAAGTCAGTGTCCACGGATAATGTTGCTGATGTGGAGGATGAAGATGACGACGACTTTATAACGAATGAAGTGAAGAGACGGTTGAAAGAACTTCGGCGGAACAGTTTCCTGGTTTTGATTCCTGAGGAGGACTCATGCCCTGAGGATGATGAGGAAGAGGGAGAAGAGGGTGAGACAAGCTCTAGTGAGTGGAGAGATGTCGAAGCTGAAGGTCGACAGTGGTGGGGTGGATTTGAAGCTTTCTATGAAAAGTACTGTGAGGGGATGCTGTCCTTTGATAAATTGAGTGACAAGCAGCTCAGCGAAGCTGGTAATTTGTTATATTTTTCCTGTTAGGCTTGTTATATGCTTATGTGAAACATGGTACTTTGGTGTCAGCTGATGGTTTTACGCCGTGATTACATTTACAGGAACTGACATGATTTTGTCTGTCGTCGGGATCCTTTTTTCCCAATCATTTCATTAGTAACTCCCCTTAGATTCTATTGGACTTCTATATTAGGAGTCTTGCAGTTGGTTACTTTCATTCATGCCATTATAGGTGTTTTTAGTATTGCATTGAATCAATATGTGCTAAGAAAGGATTTGCGTTCCTCATCTATTGCTTGTTGGTGAGAGAAATTGGATGAGGTATGAGGAGGTGTTTCATTTATTCTTGTGAAAGAGCACACGCGATCATAGTTGATTGGTATGGCATCTGGATGTACTTCAAGTTGTACTGTGAACTGCTAATTGTATGCTGAAACTCGAATTTTCATTTGTATAGAGATGTCCATTCATTGCTGAAGTGGCTTCTGCAAGTTTGATAACAATTATATAGTCTGTATTGTATTGTATTGCAGTTCCGCAGGTTCCCTTGGCACCATCACCCAGAACTGCATCTAAGAAACTTACTTCTCCCCTTCGCTGCCTTTCTTTGAAGAAGATTGAAGAGCCTGATGAAGAAATGGAGAAGCTGCAACAGCCGGAGCGTAATCCTTATGATGATCTTGAGATAGCTTATCTAGCTCAGACTTGCTTAACATGGGAGGCACTTCATTGCCAATACACTCAACTGTGCCAAAAGATCTCCGGCCAGCCTGAAAATAAGACATGTTACAGCCGTAGTGCTCAACAGTTCCAACAATTTCATGTTCTACTCCAAAGGTTTATCGAAAACGAACCTTTCGAACCAGGTCTTCGACCAGAAGTTTATGCACGTGCAAGAAAAAGCTTGCCTAAACTTCTTCAGGTCCCAAATATTCAAGGTAATGGCCTTGCTGGTATACATGGAAATTAGATAACATAACTGGAAGACATAGACTTTTTGTTTGTAAAAGCTATGTTATCACTTGTGCTACAACAGGATCAGAGCAGAAAGCAGCAGAGGAAGGTGGCTCAGATAAATTGGTCCTTGCACCGGATCTCCTCAGAATCATGGAGAATACCATCCTCACTTTTCATCTTTTCCTGAAAATGGACAAGAGGAAGTCCACTGGAGTTCTAAATTTGTTTGCAAATCAGAACCATTTTGCTAGCCCCCTACAGCAGGTCCAGTCATCTCTTGAGAAGGTGAGATTCTCTCATCACTCATCACATATTACTTTTCCAGCATTAGTCTTTGATTCACTCTTATTTCCAACATATGGGCTTAATTAGTTCTTAACATTTGTTTCATTTTTCTCTGGGATAGGTATTTGTATATTTCTTGAAATTGTTTGCTTATATCTGTTCACCAGCAAAGGTTTGAATTTGGCATTTGATGTCCCTTAGATTCTTGAGTGTGACCAGTGGCTGTTGCTGCTGGAATCTCCTCAAAATCTTCCCATGTCGCTACTCTCTGTAGACTGCTATATGACCGGTACAGCTGTAATCTGATTGGCTAAGCTCTTGAAAAAAATTGTTATTGCAGCAGGATTGGTGTTTGCATTTTAGGACCTATGCATCAGTTAGATGGAAGAAACTGGCCGCTGTTTGTGTTTTGTTAACCAGCAATTAATACGACTTGCTAGTAAAATTTCAAACTTTGTGCTTGCTTTGGTCTGACTGCTGCCATATGCAGAAAGCTGTGAAATTGAAGGAACTGCGCAGGAAGAGGAAAGGGTGGAAGAAGAAATCATGGCCTCAAACAGATGATGACGTTCAGCTGCTATTTGCCCTCATAGACATGAAATTATGTTCTATGGTTCTTAAGATGGAGAGGATCGACAAGGGACAATTGTTCTGGTGCGAAGAAAAGATGAAGAAACTGGATTTGTCTGATGGGAAGTTGGATAGGGATCCCTCTCCTATTCTTTTTCCTTGTTGAATGCCATCAGAGGGATTGTTTAGGTGATTAGACTTGGTGTAGAGACAAAAATACTCAAAAAGACTTGCGTCTGTTTCAATGGGCAATGCAGCAGCCGCCTCAACAGTCATTGGTGGGTCATAGATTTATTTTTGTAGAGTATGGTCGGTCAATGCTAGTGCTCTGGTGGCTGTTGTTAATTGAAATTTTGAAGGTGTTCTGGGTTTGCATTTGAATGGGGAAATGAGGGAGAGAGGCAATGTCCCGACAGGGTCGCCTGTCCTGTGCAGTGATGAGAAACTTGTTCAATTAAAAGCATGTAGATTTTGCCATGCCTTTCTTAGTCTCTACTGTGAGCCGCTTCCTGTTTGACATATCTGACTAATGTGACTGGTGATCTCTAAAGATGATTAATTCAGTTAGAAAAAAACTAAATATTGTTTCTTGAAATGATGCATACCACACCGTATTCTAAGTCAAAGATTTACCCATCAAAAAGAAAAATTGAAGGAGACAACACATTGACTGCGTACCATTGCAAATGTTGTAATTAATTGGCAGTATTTCAGCTTGGCTTTTGTTACCGCGATTTTTTGGTGGCCTTTGCCTTTTTTGCGTACTTTCTCTAATCCATGATTTCACTTCACTTCAAACTTTTCACTAAACAAATTGTTGGAGGTGCTTAATTAAAATCTAGGTGATTCAATCTCCCTGATATCCCACTTGTCCAACTTCGTCAACAAGATAAACACTATAGTTTGTCCCAATGATTATCTTTCTTATATGAAAAGAGGAAAGTGGGGGATCGAACCGATCATCTTTCTCATATGGGAAGAGGGAAGTGAGGGATTGAACCCCATCTCATCATAAGGAATTTGGATTGAGATGATTTAATTTCAGATGTTGATTTCGATTTTCATGCTCCACGATGAAACAAAACAAAAATCTAAAAGTGAGTTAAAATAGGAATATAAAGTGATTAACAAGATCAAAAAACAAACACAACACCCACCACCAAGCGCATAATCCCTTCTTTGGAGCCGTAAGAAATCAATCAGAAAGCATCGCCAAAGATCTATGGATTGCAAAGAAATCATGTAGAAGAACAAAAGAAGGAAACAATTCTTTCCAATAAAAATTTGCTGGAACAAATTAATCAATGGGCAAAAGAAATAGCCCACGTTACATCAGCAAAATTCTCAAAAATAGAGTCCCTGCCCTGATCAATAAAAATATGGCCGGACTTGTTCTCGCGCTGTTACACAGGACTTGCTCTCAAGCTGTTAAATGGGACGTCTACCGAAGACCAAAATATCTTTCCATGCTTCATAGAACATCCAAGTGATGCCTGACGAGGGCATAACTTTCAAACAACTTGCTCCCCACCCTCTGTACAGCCCTATCAGACCCTCCTCCCTAATGACTTCGGCCAGTGCCGCCGCCATGTGGGGTGGACACTTCCCTTGCAGAGCTCCCACCATTAGCCTCTTCCTTGCCACCTCCAATGGGAAGCTGATGGTGCTAGCTGTAAAACCTGGCCAAGCAGTAGAGAAAAGGGCAAAAAGGAAAATTGTTCAGACATGTGAACTAGTAAAAATGCTACCAATGGTTCTGCAACTCCTAAATGACAAAAATTCTAATAAATACAAGAGACCACTGAAAAGGTAACAGAAGAAAATGACTAGGGCAGCATCGACCAACCAGCATTATAACAAACAAAGAATTCTCACCTGCCAATGCTCCAATTAGAAGCATTTCGGGACGGCTCAAGGACTTCTTATTCTTTCCTGAACAGTAAGACTTCTTGACCGTCTCATATATAAAGTAGTAACTTGTACTGTATGGAAGCATACCAATGAGCGTGGGTGCAATACCAGCATAAAATGCCTTAATTCCACCATCTTGATAAATCTTACTTAAGGCAACCCTTAAGCTAGGGTAGATGTCTGGACTTATAGTCAACCGATCCTACAAGAGAATTAGGACAAAATCAGTTTTGAAAAGCTCATATGGCATCATGATACCATGAGAATTAAGAATAGATAACCGTCTGCATACAACTCAAACAATGAAAAGCAAAAGTAAGCGAGGACAGTGATGCACATAGAAAGGAAGCATAAGTTTGTGTACCTTCAGAACTTCAAGGGGATGACACACAAGAGTGCTAGCAATGCCAGCAGCTGCACCAGCAACAGCAACTGGAGAGATCCAGGAAAGGGACAACCTAAGATTCAGACTACCTAATTGCAACTTGGGACCATCATTCTGCTTCCACTGTTCTTGTGTAGATGTCATTGCTCGCTTGACACACTCAAATGTTCCAAGCTCAATCGCCTGGGTAGGAATGATGCGAAGCATATTGATTGTATTGCCAGCCCAAAGTCCTTGCCATCCCTGCTGCTCCATGACCTCAAGGAAACTACCAGCAATGTTTTTTGATCCAACACCAACTACCATTCTTGTCCTGCAAATTACAAGTAACAACTGAGCTCAAATATTTTGAATATTTTCATATGAGAATTCTTAAGGCAGCCAGGGGCAATACTTTCAACAACTTAGCTGCCAGGGTTGGGTAGGAATACAACTATCACTTGGTTGCTCACTGGACGAATGTTTCAAAGTACAAAGGACTGTAATTCAGTGGATTAAGAGGGTGGAGTTGGAAATATAGTTGGGTTTTGCAAATTGGGGTCACAACAGTACTACAATTATTAATTATCACAGATTCTCCTGGAGAAACATGTCCCCCAAAAGTTAAACCATGAGATGAGACTAATAGATAGTGAGTACAGTAAATCCGTAGTCCTGAAAACACCTCAACTGAAAACTTTACATGTATTGGGGCCTATGGAACAAGATACAAGATAAGAATTAAAGAAAACTATGATGTGGAATACTTACTTCATCTACAGAGTAGTTAAGTGTGGCTGGATCAAAATAGTTAAGCATGGCTGGATGGCATTTGAAATTTCATTTTGTGAGAAAAACACAAGTAACATGCTCCACAACAAAAGAACTATTTGAACCTGATTGTCTCGAGAGGAGCAAGGACAGCCTTGGTCATGGCTCCAGCCAAAGCACCACTAATAAACTCGCCAACTTCTCTAGTCCTGAAGAAATCCTGCATTTACACAATGTATGAGGGACTTAAAATTCCAGAGAATTGGTAAAATGACTTTTGCAATTGGTAAGCCACAAATACTGCAACACTAGAGGAAAGGAGCACCTACAGATGCTATGTAAAGAGAGAGAAGGTGCCTGAGAAATCTCAATGGAGAAATCCAAGAGTTCAAGCAGCATAATAAGATAACTTTAACCCTTGGATAAGCATTCTTTTTCCAGGACAAAACAAAGATGGCACATATACTCTAGATTTTAAATAAGTGACTTTTAGCTTGATTTGTAATTTGCTTTTCCAGATCCAGAATAATAATGTAAAACATTTTTTTCAGTAATCTCCAATGAAGCCAGCAGCTATACTTGCGCTGTTTCTTAGCTCACTCAGGTTTATTGCAGAAAAAATTCACCACAGAATCGACTGAGTAGGCTATCACCAATAACTAAAATCAGCTGGGAGTAAAGACCCCAGAATAGGACAACAGCATATTATGTCAACTCAAACCATGGGGAACTCTATAACAACCAATCTCGCATTAGTCAACAAAGATCATCAAAGATTCTGCTCTGGGAAAGCAGTTACGAGTTGCAGTAACAGTTGAATATTTGTGCTCAGCCATTTGCCAATTTGTTCAGCAGCCAGCCTTTATAGAGCAGATTTCGGAGGAGAACAAAGACGACTCAGGGTCAGAATTTCCCACGAATCAGCCAAACACATAAGAAACGGAGTGTCATGGAACCCAAATTATAAAAAGTGGCTCCTGCTTTTCCTAAAAACTTCATCTATAAGCTCAGTAAATCATGGGTAACTCCTTATTAACTCAAAAGGCAATTCACGGAAAGAGAATATCCCGTGTTCATCCGCAATACTGCAAAAGAGAAAATAACTACCCAGAGAGAAAAAAAAAAAAAAGCACTCCACTTACTCTGACTACGAGCTTAAAGTCAGGAACTTGAAACCGGAGCTCAAAAGGAGGAGAGTCCTTGTCAAGGTCGATCATCTCCTTGGAGAGCATCAACACTCCATAGACGTCGCCGAAGCCCGCATTAACCCCTCCATAAGTCTTCTTCTGCGACTGTGATTCCATGGCCAGGTTATTATTTTTGTTATCGAAGCTCTTTATCTGTATCAAAGCAACTTTACATCTAAAGCTTTTGCAGGAACAGAGAGAAGATGAAAGTTGTTCTCTTTTTATGATTTTCTTTCTGGGTTCCCTTCCTTTTCTTCTTTCAAAGATTCACACCACGACGCGCGTAGAGAGAGATATTCACAGACCCAAATGAGCAAAGCACAAAAAGCGTGAGGAAATTAAGGACAAAGAGGACAAAGATTGGATTGGCGTGCCTGGGAAGGAGACTTGGGGGTCATTGGACGGGCTCGAGGAGCAGATATTTCTCTCCCTCTTCTTTTATCGCTTCCCTGTCGTGCGATGATGGGCACTTTGATAATTCAACGACAAAGATACTCCTCCTGCTCTGTGGAATCGGATGGTAATTCGTTCATTATATTTGGGGGTGGGGGAGAAGAGAGGGAGATGATATTTTCTGATGGGTTCTTCCTCCTCCTCCTCCTCTTCTTCTTCTTCTTTTTTTCACCTTTTCTCCCTTTTTGGGGAATATCAAGCTTGAACCGAGTGAGACTTCGGAAGGGAATTCATTAGCCTACTGGATTTTTAGGGTTTACATGAGAAGTTGGCAAATTTGGGAGGTCTTCTGATTTGTTGGCAAAAGAGGGAGGCCGAGTGGGCTCCGCCTCACTGTGCTTAGCCATTACATTTATTAGGACCCCTAGTTATAGAGGCCCCTCCTAATGTGGGTGAAAAATAAATGAATTATTATACATTGAGGTTAGCAAGATGCACCAAACTTTAAGGCCGTATTTGTGGAAAAATATTTTCATTAATTTCCTTGCCCTTAATTATATGTAAAAATGACGTGTAATTTTTAAATTTATCCTTCGAATATAAGTTATCATGCGATATACAGATTTTTTCTTTTGATGATTGTCTAAAATCAATTGTTGGTAGCTATATTGTAATATTCTACATCTATATATCATTTAAATCTTTTACAATTATTTAAATTGCAAACTAGCAAGTGTTACCTCCAAATATGCACTTAAGGGTTATCGAGTTTTTCTTACTCATGATATGTGCATGATCAAGTAAGATGGCCCTTCAACACAATACTACCCTGGCAAAGGCAAAAGATGATAGTGTCTGCACCGAAAAGTGGTCAAATTGTTGGATAAAAGTATGCGACTAGAATATAGAGTATCATTAAGCACAAGCCCTATTGTCAACAACCACAACAATTACTATGAATATTAACGCACATCAATAACCACTACTGATCAGTTGTTGATGTGCAACGGGGATGGTTGACGATGGTTGACAAAAGTATTGGTTAATAAGGTCAACAAATCGTTGATTAAGAGATCAAGAGATAATTTAATAAATGAAGGTTCTCAAGATGTAGTTATAGGCTTGAAGTCACTGGAAAATAAAATGGGGAGGAGCAGATGTTTGAAGACAAGATCATGAAGACAAGATCACGATGTCGTGAGAGTATGAGCACAAAAATCTCTGAAATAAGGGAACATGGTTGCAACCACAAGAGAATTGCTCATAAACGGTGATGGCATAACCATTGAGAACACCATAGTTCGTCTACTAGAAGACCCTACGTATCCTATCCTAAGTGTTGCGTCATCAATTTAATTTTGGCGTAGTATTCTTACATTTTAAGCTTTGTTATGGATTAAATTTTGGCACAGTTGTTCATGTTTGGTTTCATAAAAGGGGTTGTATTTCCCAAACTTTGTCATTGATTAAATTCTAGTACGATTTATATTTATATGATTTTATCTAAAGTAAAGTTATTATGTGATGTTTTTTTGTCAATAATCTCCATAGAACTTGTTTTCTAATAAAAATTAAAGAATAACTTTTGATAAAAGATATTTCGTTGTAAAAGAAAATTCGGAAAAATAGATATTATAAAACTTTTGCCACGATTGATTCTCTTACTTATCTGTTTTCTCGATTGGATAGCATTCACAATAACCATTAAGAGATTAGCCACAATTCTTTAGTAACGATTTTTTTAATTGATCCTCTTGTATAATTTATTTGTCTTATAACTTTTTTAATTATCCTCTAACATCATATATTTATGAAACATGCATTGTCATGTTTTAGAGCCCTTTTAAATTCATTTTCTTTCTTTGTGTTAATAGGTAATTTGTAGAAAATTTGTCCAAAAAGTCATAAACTTGTTACATTTTTGCTAATTTAGTTCTAAATCTCTTGATACATTAATTGAATTTTAAACCTTTTCACATTTTCCCAATAAAGTCAATCCAACTAATTTTGATCAGAAATTGTTAATGTGGATATTAGTCATTTTACGTGACATGATCAGCACTAGCGTGGATATTTTCAATAATGTTTTAATTTTTTTGGTTATTTCTTTCCTTTTTTTTTTATTGTATATCGTTTTTTCGGAGTGAGGCCGACTAAGGCCCTGTTTGGTTCAGCTTTGCCAAGGGGCACTTCTTGGGGAAATGTTTCTTCCAAAATGTTCATTACCCCAACGCACCTCTCTCTGCAGAGGTGCTTTGGGGGAACTTGCATTTTCGGAATGCAACATGGGTGCTTTCATCTTCTTCGCGAAGGGAGCCGACGACGCCAGGTGACCACCGGCGACCGCCGCCAAGGGAGTGACCGCCGGCCAAGGGGGCGACCGCCGCCTTGGTCGCGCGCTGGGTCGCCGCTGCTAGCCACTAGGTGCGACCTCGGGTGCGACCTCGGCGAGGCCTTTCGGCGGCGATCGGCCGCCGGAGGGTGGCTTGGCGCGGCCAATTTTGGTCGCCGGAGGGTGGCCGGCGGCCAATTTTGGTCGCCGGAGGTGGTCGGCGGCCATGGATTTGAAAAAAAAAAAATATTTATAATTTTTTTAAATAAAAAAATTTGCAAAGTCCTTTAGCAAAAATGGGGTACTAACCAAACGGCATTTAGGTCAAAGTTTTTCATCAAACGGTTTTGCTTTCGAGAACCCCTAGGCTTTTCCCAAATGAGCTAACACTTGCTAACTACCATATTATAATTGGTCTACCATATTATAATTGGTTCCCAGTTTTTAGACTTTGGAACCTGCTTGTTTGTTTGGGACCGATTCTAGAACCTATCATGTTTTTCTGGCCTAGTTCCTGGACCTTTTTTTTTGTGTTTATTTTTTATAGTAAAATCATACGATGCTACGAGGAACAAAATGATTTAAAATAAAATAAAAATGAACAATAGAAATCCATTTCCACAAAAAACAATAATCTATAAGATAAACACAAAATCATGTACACTTAAAAATAATAAAAATTTCAAACACATAACATAAAATATAAATTTTAAGACTCCATTTACCATTCATACATAAATATTCAGGGGACGAGGAAAGACTAGTGAGGAGTTCCAAAAAAGGACAAAGGACTAAAGAGTGTCAAGGTTCAAATTTAGAAAAAAAAGAAATTACGGTTTTGGCTTATAAAACCAGTTCCGAAACTAATTTCAAAATAAGGCAGTCTATTCCAGTTCCCAAGAACCTGTTCCCGAACTACTTTCAAAATATTGGAACCTATTCCCACACTTGTTTTTTTGGTAGTTCGATCTGATTTCCAAGTAGAAGTGCTCACTGGCTGGCCACCACCTTAAGGAAAAAGAAAGAAAGAAAGAAGGAAAGAAAATAATAAAAGAAAATAATTAAAATATTATTAAAAATTGTCAACATTAGTGCTAGACGTGTCATGTTAGCAAAATTTGGCCAAAATTAGCTGAAAATGACCAAATTGGGAATAAGTCAAAATGTTTAGAACTAAATTGACATTAATTTAAAATATTTACGATTGAATTGGCAACAAATTAAAATGATTAAAGACTTTTTGGATACTTTCTTACTTTTGCTATCATGTCATGTAACATATTACCGATATCATAATATCATTTATTGTAAAATAGAGCAAAATGCTTTACCAAATGGTTCCGCATGTTAATTTGTGCTCATCCACTGTGAAGTGATAGATAGGATCGATACCAAGTGCAAGATTGCGTTCTCGTCAACTGTAGAGCAATCGAAATATACCGGGTAGATAAGGTTTTATAATAAGAGTCATCAATAATTATGCTCATAATTATATTTACTTATGATATATGATCAACCGTGTTGTATAACCCTCTAAACAAATTTCATTTTCGTTCTGTGGACTTTCCGCAATAATGCATAGTAGCTTTTAATTTTCTAATATTTGTCTATTTGTCAAGCATGGAATATTATTCTTTTGGGATGATTAATAAAATATTTTGTTAATGCACCAATAAGATTTATTTGTCGAACAAAGGCTATCGTGTTACAATACATAATTATGCATGGTTCAACTTTTAGTGAGCATCTTATTTATACGGTTCTTTTGTTAAATATCGGCCTTGATGTTATATTATATGGTCAGGGTATCACATGCCTTTCAAGTTAACATCGTGAACAAACCCGATCACTTATGTTGCAATGAGCGGAGACAACGGAGTTGATGGCTCGCCATAAGGAGGTTGTAAGTACATTTGGCAAGAATCAAAAAACAAGCTTGAGGTGAGGCAGGTGAAGATGTAGGGAGTTGTTGTCCGGTAGATGGGTGAAAATGGAACAAGTGGCATGGAGGGCCTTTGCCTCGATGAACATGTGAATCCTAAAAGTAGGAAGTGGGACAGATTGCTCCATGAAGAAGACACTTCTTTCAAATGTTGGGAAGAGGGACCATCCTTTCCATCCATTTTCCACCACGCGGACGACGAAGGCAAGTCAAGGAAGGCTTTCGCAGTGGCAGACAAAAATTGGGGAATTGACGAGGGAGGCTCGCCTGTTGTTTTCCCTCCAAAAGTTGAAGATGCCATTGCCACCCCCCGCCCCCCACTTGACCTTTGCCTTTCTGTCCGCCTCTGTATAGGAAGTAACGTTGCAGGAGCCAAAAGATATTCGTACCCGTGATCTCGACGTTCGTTGTTCCTGGCCCATGGCATTATGTTCACGACTCGAACGCGATGATTTCCATCCGCATGTGGGAATGAGCCACACTGGATTCCTGCACAGCGCAATGGCCTTACATGTGACTGGGCTAGTGGAAGCCCATCACTGCTCCTCACTTCTTTCAACTGCGAGGCTTATATTCATCACGTGAGTGGATGACCTTTAGCCAGAGCAGGGCAAAGATTCATCTCCTCTTTTGTTGTCCGTAGCTGTTGGATCCGTCCGGTTCCGCTCCCAATGATTTCTCTCGCTTCCCTTTTTTCTTCTTCTTTTTAATTCAGTGGAACGCATATTGAATTGTAGTCCTTCCAGGCCGTAGCTTCTAGAGAAGTCATATCGGATTCTTGGGTACATACTGAATGTTTCCAGCTCTAGGTTGATTTCATAGAGACGATGTCAAGGGGATTATACACCCAACGGACGATGAAGAACTATAAAAGAATGCAGTACACTCTACAGCAAAACAAAAAAGAAGAAGAAGAAGAAGAAGAAGATTCACAAAAGAAAAAAGATTAGACTGAGAGGAGGACCGTCAATCACTTTATCTACAGTAGCTAACACGATTAAGAGGACCATAAAATTTGGATATCTGGGTCCTTCGAATCAATAACTCAACAAAAGGGAGTTGTCCAAAAACAAAACCAAACGATTAAACTAATCGACCAAGAAAATTCAATTTGGCTTGCTATGAGGTCTTGATTCAAAACTGAATTATGATTGCTTGTAGTCTAAAAACAGTTTTTATTGCGATGACGTCGTATTGCAATTTGGACGGTATTAATTTAATTTGGTTCCTTGCTACAACTGGGAGTCATCTGAAAGTACTGGGTCAAAAGACTTTCAGTATCAGGTTAAGCTAAACGCTAATGAACGTCTCTGGCTTTCGAACCCTACTAATCTAGGAATGGCCGATGGAAACGACCCATCGTTGCCCACTGTTCTTGGTCAAGTTGCAGTTTGTCAAATGTTACGTACAAGCACATGCGTACAGTGCGAGTACTCAGATGAGATGATGGGAGGGAGAGAGAGAGAGAGAGAGAGAGAGAGGTACGTGTACCCATGCATTTGATGAGGTTCCTTGTATTTTTCAAATGAAGAGGGTCATGTGAACCAGATCCAAATTATTAGCAGAGGCAGAGCATAAGCCATGGGAAACCCATGAGAGGCCAAAACTAAGAATGATTAAAGAAATGTTTCTCCCTCCTCGGGAGGTGGGATTTCATCATGAGCCCTGCAATCATGGGTTGATTAACTTAATTAGCCATTTGCTTCTTCCGATGGAATCCTCTTTTATTTATCGACTCGAAGAGCATGACCTTGGAGATCCAAGCCTTGCTTTTAATGGGACTTGTACGAGTTGTTCGTCTCCACCGAAGTTTGACCGAGCAACCAGATCTCCTCCTTCCCTTGCAAATTGAGCAAGTGCCCCTTGCTTTATTTCCTTAATTAACTGCTGCTCCATTTTGTTTTATCTGGTTCTGACACATAAAAAAGCCCTCCACTTGGTCAAACCATCTTAAGATGCTCCCCAACCATGTTTTGTCATTGTTTCCGGCCCGCCACTAACCATGCTATACTATGCAAATTGTACTAATTCTCATTAGGGCCTTTTCCCTTCAAATTATTATATATTCTTGATTTTGAGGTATCTGATCAAGCCACATGGACTTGGCTCTTTTTTTGCAGCACCATCCAGGCAATACATGGAGATAGCATTTTATTATGTTTTTCTTCCTAAGGTACAAAAACGTACACCAGATATCTCTGCATCTCCGCATTTTCTTATACAGAGAGATCTTCCTAGAGCATATTTTTAGTCCTTGAAGATAATCATACATCTCAAAGTACGATCGTATCATGTGCATCAAGGTTACTTTATGAAGAAATGAAGTTGATTAACTTTGGCAAGGTGACCGATGATGTCGAACATGCAAAGATGCAAGCTGAAGAAAGGGGTTGCATGTTCCCTTAACTTCATCAGTTCTATTTAAGAAGTCAACCCCATGGGCTTCAGGGTTAATTCTAACATCATTCCACACTTTGCAATCAATAGAAAAAGAATGGGGAGGCCACATGGGTTTTCTCCAGAGCCATTTTGCTTCTAGGATCCGCTCGGCCATTCCAAATCCATTAAACAAAAGGGGTGCATGAAAAGCTCGCCAATGATTAATATATCATCAATTAGTGCATTTAATTACTAAGCAGAGCTCCATACACCAACACCAATGTGCTGTGCAGGGTCAATTATTAGGAGGAGCACCTGTCTAGGCGGTTTGACTGTTGAGACGGTTGAATCAGAAAGAAACCAGTAATATTCGTGAGGAAGAGGAGACTGAGCACCAGCTTATCTAATGTCTAGCACCGCATACTTTGCTTCACAAACACACATTTACAGTTAATAAAATATAGCGCAAGAAAAGCCGAGCTCTGCTCAGTAGTTCAGTACTGACTTTTCATGTGGATCTGTATCCATCTGAGGCACGGAAAGACAATATAGTAAAAAGGGGCCACAGAAACCAAGATAGAAAGGCCAAATGCATCAGTTTTTTCCTTTAATTATTATTCATCAGAGGCAGTTGCAACCAGCAACCGACGGACTCTTAAGTTCAATGTAATGCTTAAATAACGGAGTAGAACATGAATTGAATATTCCGATGCACCTTGACGAAGCCAACAGCACCGCGCCCCCCCCCAAGAAAAAAAAAACCTAGCTTATAAACCCCGAAGCCTCACCACCATTTGAGTTCCACCCCAAACGAGAAGTTTGCGAAAATCCCATAATCCTAAGGGCGCATCAACTTCATGGATTCTAAGAAGTCTAACAAGATCAGTGACATTGTTAGGCTTCAACAGATCCTGAAGAAGTGGAAAAAGGTCGCAAACGCCCCCAAGAACAACAGAAGTGGCAACGGCAGCACGGGCAACTCCGGTTCGACTACCCCTTCTGCGGGTAATGGCAGCAAAAGCATCAAGTTTCTAAAGAGAACTCTTTCCTTCTCAGACGTCATGGCATCGTCTAGTGACGTTGTCCCCAAAGGCTTTTTGGCCGTCTCTGTGGGCAAAGAGCTGAAGAGATTTGTGATCCCGACTGAACATTTAAGACACCCGGCATTCGGGATACTTCTGCAAGAAGCAGAAGAAGAGTTTGGCTTCCAACAGGAAGGAGTTCTCAAGATTCCATGTGAAGTACGTGTTTTCGAGATGATCTTGAAGGCTGTCGAGGAAAAAAGAGACGTCTCGTTCTTCTCGCATGAGTATGTAGAGAAAGATGCCATTAGCTGTGGCTCATCTGATTGTGAGCTCACACCTTCTCATCACCCCCAAATGTGCAGATAACTTCTGCTTTCATGTTTCTCTCTTACTTCCTTCTCTATGTATTTTGGTCCTCTGAATGATATTACTTATACTTTTAAAGGCAGTGTAGGAGTGGCAATGAAGGACAGAGCAACATGAAAATAGGAGTGAATGGGCTTTCTTTGATGGCCAAAAAAAGGCAGACTTGTTTTGGTATGAAATAGTTTTCAGTTGGCGGCTTTAAACCAAGCGTTGCTTTTGGCCATAAGAAAAGAAAAACCAAGGGTTGCTCTCCATTAATAATATCTACCATTAAATGAAGCACAAATTGAACTATTACCACCTTGCAGCTCACTGATGCTTCTGGCTAATTGATGCTCTTTCCCTTGTTATGCCATTACATGTACTCTGAAATTAAGATCGACTCCAGTCCACTTCCGTGGCTAAACACAGTTATCCTACATGAATGTCTAGTATAACTCTCTAGATCATTATCAAATTGCATGAATTAGAATAAAGGGCACATACAATATCCATTATTTTACCATGTCATATCTTGTTCTTTCCAATAAGGACTGCAGACCTCTGAAAAATTACAGCACACTCCCTTGAAGGACCTATGCGTTCACCTGAATTGAACTTAAAGATCTAATGCCTTGGGTTCCTAGTGTGTGTGATGTTCATAGTCAGTCTCATAGTCTCATAGTCTCATCTCATCATTCCCAGAGAATGACATTTAGATAGGTGGTTCAAGCAGGAGCTTGAGTCCATTCCCCTGTTCATATGTCTTTGGTTAACAATATATGGAGTCCAAGTTCAGCAAGCAAGTGGTTCAAGCCCCATATTATGCAATATATAGATTAGGACTGAGCTTATGCAGTTTATTATCAAATAGAGGAGAAAATAAACCAAGAGACACGACAAAGCATCAAGGGTATGAATTAATCCATCTAAATGGAATTCCAAATTATGGGAGCCAAAAGTAAAGGAACAGCATAACCTTGGTCTTTGTAGCTCTAGGTTTTGACAGACTATGAGAAAAAAATCTTTTTAATCTCCATTCGTTATATAAAACAACTCAAATTAAGTCATACAGGCAGTCATCTATCTCATGTCTATACAATCCTATAAAGCCAAATGGACTTTTAAGTTAAGGCTCCCGTCCCTAACAAGTGAATGCAGTGGAGAAAGTCACTCACTGTCCAGCATAACGATCCACAAGTGCCTTGGCCTTCTCTGGTGCAAAAAATCGTGCCTGAAAAGTAAGCAATCGAGTGAAGTTCACAAAATAATTTGAGTAAATTAATGCTTAAAGATTAGAATGAAAACATCCAACTTTTAGTCTACTAGCAACAACCAGTCCAACTATGACAGCAAGCAAACTCTTTGCGCCATACAATTAAAATGGGGTCAAAATAAGAATATTTGAACCTCTGGGATGGACTCATTTCAAAAGATTTGGCTTAAAAACGTAAAATTAATTCTCAAGGTGACGACTCATATTGGTTGTACATTGCTTCCTTGCCTAATAAATTACCATTGCATTAAATGCAAAAAGCATGACAACAGCTATATCGCATGATGGTTTGAGTTTGTGCATCATTATTGATAAAGTTTCTAACTAGAGGCCAGCCACTTCATCGTAGACTGCAAAAACCACATGGATATGCCCATTAAGACATTCTTATGGCTGCCCAAACTTTTATGCTCACTTGTATAAACATCCTCTCTGCATCTCCAGCTCTACCATTCTCTTTCAATATAATCCCCTGGAAAACAGGAGAGAGAAATATGTTGTCCAGCAGTTAGATTTTTGAGGTCACATAAGCCAAACAGTAAACAAGTCAATAGGAAGAATAATAACAGAAAGAAAAAAACCATGGTTCGAGCCTCTTTTATACCAGGAAAAAAATGGGAGGAACTCAGGCTAACCTTTGGAATAAAAAAATTCACGTTGAAGAACAACAAGCCCATCCCTAGCCTTTTTTAGGTGGCAATAGTTACTATAAGTTCAAAATTACAACTAATTTGGCTCAATCCTGAAAGAGAAAACAAGGGGGTCCTTTAGCTTAACCAACTTGGCAGTTTTTCTTCTTCTCCTTCTTTTATCTTGCCTTTTTTAGCCAAAACCCATTGGGGAGCTGTAATAAACATTACTAATGTACTTTCATGTTCAGTAACTAAAAGAGACTTAAATATGCCACCTCAACTATGCCAAGTAAAGCTAAAAATAAATATGTAGACTACATTTGGTCTGATGCACACTGGAAGCAGCAAGCACATACTTACAGGCTTAGCTATATCTTGCAAGGTAGCTCTCTCTAGCGTAATCTTTATTTTCCATTTTGATTTTGATTTTGATTTTTTTTTTTGTAAGTCCCTCTGTTAACAAAATAGCTATATTCTTGGAATGAAATACAAAAAAGCTTCTGTAATGGTAATATATTAAGCATGTGTACATGTTATAAATAAAATAAATGCAGCACTGATATCCATGATAATTGCTTCAGATAATCTAACAAGAGACAGCAGATTACTAGATGAGAAAAGAGACCTTTGCGAGGTACCCCCGAAAATCATTAGGGTGACTCGAGATGAGCCCATCGTAAACAGATACCGCATCACTAACGTGGCCCCAATCTGAATAGGCTTTTCCAAGAAGTAAATCAACCTGAAATGTATTGATGAGATGTTGAAAATAGAGACTATTCTTTGCAATAAGAACATTTGAGTTTGTCTTGACAGAAAGGATGAAATGATGGCTAAAACAAGGTTTAGCACTAATTACTTACACACATACTACGCGCACTGACAGATTGCACAAGAACTTTCTAAACACCCTTTGTGATGAGTTAAGTTCTTACTGGTAATTTGGAAGTAACCTACATTTCCAGTCCACCGCTGCCACAATTTTTCTTTATTAAAAGGGTAGGAAGGGTCGGTCCATGTTAGCAATCTCCTGGGACATTGATGTAGGAGTCCCACACCCACTACAAAATGTTCAAATTGAGCCATAGCTACTCACACCACTCATGAACCAATGGTCTAAGGTTAGTGAGCTAATCATTGTGGTAGCACTAGCATGTTGGCAGACCGCAACTTTTTCTGCATGAGGATGGACTGTTCTCCTTATGATATTCTCTCACTCTTGAGAATTGAACTTGTGCCCTAACTGACTACAGATGAGTGCCAGAATCACTAGGCTAACTGTAGTTGGTGGTCAAACAGCACCAAGTACAGTTTGGGATCATTTAGTAAGAATGATTCTGTAAATTCCTAGTGTCTCTATGAAGGCTCATCTTTTCTTGAAATCTTCCTGAATATAATTAAAAGAATATAAGCACAATTCAACAGGAAGACACAAATTCAGCATAATTACCATTACTGTCTCTATGGAGAAACTAAGGACTTACGTGTGGCAGAATCTTATGCTCTGCTGTCTTTGTAATGTTTAAAAATTGTCGATACTCTCCCCTAATAAATTATAACTAAAATTTTCACCTTCATTTAAAAAATGGGACGTAAATGCAATGACCCATCACACTGTTATGCTACTGGGCTGTAGCACAGATGGTTAGCAGTGTATGCTATGTTTCAAAGCCTGCTGTTCAGTATCAGCTTGCAGGGCATCCCGAAAATGAAATTGCATAAGGCAGGTGAGAAGTTTTTGCATGACGAGTGCTGTGGTTATTTCTCTTGCTGAGCTGTAACCTGCAGGGAAGTTGCGGAGCAAGGGCAGATACTTAAGTGTCTGCTAATATCTGAGATGTGGCTAAGTGATCCCTCTTTAATTAAGTGCAGCCAAGGAGGGTTAGTTAGAATTTTAAGAACTTGGTCAGGTAGTTAATCTGGTTACTAAAAATTTTGTATTCATCTGTCTCTGGTTGGCTATTTTCCATCTGCAGGGACACCTGATCATGGGATATGCCACTTTGAGCTCTTAAAAGAGGAACTTTCTTACCTCCCCTTAAACCAAGAAAAGGAAAATGAGGTAAAACGCCAATCAATTGAAAAGAACAATGTTCTAGGTGGAGCATAGGCCAATCTTCACCTCAAAACATACTGCTTCTTACCAGCCTTAGCATCATGCATAAAGAAGTGAAGCTCGACAACAACACGAGATGTTCGAATCATAGGTCTCCACAAGTAGGGTTTTTCGCAGGTAATGCGTGATCTAGAAGTTGATGCCATTTGCTTTCTTAATGTTCTTAGTGCATATCTAGCCAAACAGGTGTTTGCATAAACTTCATTGTGCTAGAAGATAAGAATGTGATAGAACTCACTTGAATAGGATCCACGTTCTGCTTACTTCTTTCCATTGTATTGCTATCTACCTCAACATTTGGCTTTTTTGAGTTCGCGAGGTCTCGAGAGGCCAGGAGTAATTGAACAGCCTGCAGATCACCTCATCAAAGAAATTCATAAATGGCTGAAGGTTACTAACCTCAATAGCTTGAACACTACTGAATAGATGAATAGGCACACAATCTATGTTGAGAATAGGCTAAAACAGGTGCAGATAAGGCCTAGGGAAAATAAGATTCAAACTGATGCGGTGCAAGTACTGAGATACCGATACTTCTCAAAATATACAATGAACTCCCTACTCTTCTGATGAGATATCAAGAGGAAGAGCTACATGTATGATTTAAATGAACTTCTCAAGATTCCAGCCTATATCCATGACATAATTAAAACCTTTTGCCAAATTCTTGCTTTATTTTAAGAAACCACATTACTGATAAAGTTATGTATTTTAAAATACAAGGTTTCACATGGTTATTTAAAGCTACACAATCTGTGTAATTAGAACCACGATCTGTGTATTGAAAAAAAATGAAGCAAAGCATACACCTTGGTGAAAATTGGAGACCACAATGTTACAGCCTGGTGAAAATTGGATACTGCAAAGCTTAATCTGTTAAATGGATGTGTTGTTTACTATTTAAATGCTCTAACAAACTTTTCATTTTGCTGAAAATAAGAATACGCACCCAAGCAAAAAGTTGCTTAAAATTTAAAGCATTGTCTGTGGGGCAGGGCAGGTATCCTTATCAGAAGTCTCCTAGCGCCTCAGAAGAAGGAAGGTCCATTTCTGAGTGCATCAGAGGGCCTGCAGGCTATCTACTGTGAATTCCAGGAATACCATCATAGACAATTTATGCTAGATCATGTCATGTCTGGTATACCTTTAATCCTAAAACACAGCTTCACCAACATGCTCTTAGCTTATAACATAACAAATCAAATGACATCTATGACTCACTTCATCTGGCTTTTTGGCAGCAAGTAGTGCATTTGTAAGGCCACGCAGAACTTCAAAATTGATATCTGTGGACAACTGCAGACAATTAAAAGGATAAGTTGATGATATGAAAGCAAGAGCAGATCTCATGGGTTAAGGCATTCATGGAATCTAATTTTTATTTTTACACATAAAATGTAGCTAAATGGAATTGTCTTTTTCATATGCTTCCTCCTGTAACTACTAATAGTCACTTCACGTGCAAGTACCAACCAGAAAAAAACTAAGCATTATCCCATTCCGTTTGCACAGCCAACTTATGATAAAAGAAGAGTGTTGAATTGGGATCAGCCCTTAGAGCTTTCTAGAAGGGCAAGACCGACACCAGCAAGTTGCCTTTTCTGTTGGTGTCCGAGTTGACAGGCCATGATACACAAATAATACACATTTAGGCATGAAACTCAAAATAGTTCAATTTTAAAATCAAAATGACAAGACAACAGTCCTGCATATTTTGAAAAAGATTAAAAGAACACCTTGCTTGCGCTCCTATATGCAGCAGCACTCCCTTCATAATCTTTTAGTTCAAATTTGACTTCCCCAAGTAAACGGAAAGCATCGGGATCATTAGATTTCTCCTGCAAAGAAGTTGGATCCTAAGATACTTGCTAGTTAGTGCACATTATACTAAGAAGCATGTTGGTCTATTGACAAACCTTAGCCAACTCCTCCAGCCGAGCAGCTGCCTTAGTATACTCCCCTAGTTCTGCTAATGTTACTGCAGCTCCCTACAGACATAAAAGAAACTGATGCAGAAGAATAGATGATGGAGCAATTTCACAAACGCACGTTAGATACATGTACCAAAAGACAAAACGCATACACAGAGAAAAGAAAGACAGATGGCACAGCTTTCTATCCACTTATGGTATATCTCATTGTTCAGTTGCCCTGGTGCATGCCTTACAGATATATGTAGAAGTTTATAGAATGACCACCTTTCAATATTATATACATGCTTCAAACTGTGAGTGTTTCAACCAGCATGCAAGCTGAAAGTTTGTAATTCTTACTCAATAAATGGATACCTTTCAGGGTCACCTATTGTCATTTATAGGAGTAGCACAGATCCTCTCTTCTTTGTAAAATTAAAAGTCAAAGCCATGCATAGCAGATATAAACCTATGAGTCAAAATCTAGTATAGAGAGCAAAATGCAAATGGAAAGCTGATATTAGACTCATTACTTACTTCAAGTGCTGTGGTATCTCTAGGAGAAGTATTAAGTATGGCTTCAAACTCTTCCAGCCTTTTCTGTAGCAGATTTGAATGGAATAAAAGAATTCAAGTATTAACTATGACTGAATAATCATGCTTTCTCTTGGGTTATTCAATGTAAAGCTGAAGAGAAAGGGCAATAGTATCTGTCATCCTACCAGATTCTGAGTAGGAAAGGCAGGTAAATTCAAGTAAATATGAGATGACCAAAAGCTCGGATTCAAAAGAATTTCAAATAAAATGGGCCATGCAACTCAAAAAATTTAATTACCTTAGCTTTGAGTGTAGGAAAACAAAATATGATTCAACTCTATTACACTTCGTCTCCCTCATATACTTCTTCTCAAGAGAACAATTAACTCACAACACTGAAATAGGTGCAGTGAAGATTACTTTCAGCAAGGATTTCATTGCTTTTGAAGTCAAAGTCTGTTGAAAATGTGAACTTTCCTTAAGACTGAAAATTGGCTTCTTTCATGCAAAAAATAATACTTTCAGTGAAAATATCAAGCCTTGAGCACCTGAAGAGTAGCTTTTTCTTCTTCTGAGAGCTTCTTGTTGGCCACCACTGCTTCTTCAGAGGGACTGTCACTGGAACATGAAGGTTTAAAAAGATCAATAACTCCAACCATAATGGTGTGCGGACTGCAGATCAATCACTGAGGAAAGAGGTTTTAAGAGACGCCAAGGGCACATAACTACCACTGTTCCCTGTTGGCTAGCTAATCCGTAGCTGGTTTAGCTTAATGTGTTTCCTCCGTTTCTTTTTCCGTGCTGCTAAAAGTTCATTGTGTAAAATATAGACAGATTATTTCCGTGGTTACTTCTCAGTCTATATTCCAAATAGCTAAAAAGAAACTCGTGAATATTCTCACCATTAGCAATTTTTTATTGCTTTTGGCCATTTGACTTTTATTAATTTCACTTATGAGAAATCATTTTAGGAGAAATGAAAAACTAAGTCTAGCTTTCTGTAAAGTGCAAGAGAAGGCCTAAGCCAAGCTAATGCATATTAGCCAGAAATGAGTAGATAGTCATCACTGATGTCAAAAGTGCATTAGTGACAATGGGGAACTTAAGAGCACCTTGAGTCACAAGAAAGCCCATAAAAAGAACAAGCATGCGAACTGAGTGGAATAACAGGAGGAAGATCTAGATGGCTGGTTTATTATAGAGTAAATAGTTCAAGCAAACCTACAAGGAATATAAGAGCATCAACAGAAATTAGTAAACAGCATATTTGCCAACAATCGAAGTCTACAACACTCAGAAGTCCCGCAATGTGAATTTGCACAGGGATATCACACAATATTTTAGCCTTTGCCAATTGCAGACACGCATGAGCCTGTCTTAAGTCAAGAAGTCTCATCCAAATAGAAGAGACACTGGAAAAGGGACCAACACACCCACAATTTCAAAGATGCAGCGAAAGCCTTCATTAAAGCATACCTTCCAGAGGGAAGAAAATCTCCAAGAGCAAAAACCAAACCAAAGACGATTACTGCTACTCCAACACCAATCTATTTGACATTGAAATTCAAATCAGAGATTAAGGATCAGCTGACCGCAATTCCAAAAAGTAAACTTCTAAATTTAACATGTGATCACAATGATACCTTTGTACCAAGTCCAATGGTTTTATCATCTGTTGCTGCAGTTGGTGCATCATAGTCAATAGCTCCAAATTCTTTCATTTCATCTGTTTTTTTCTGCTCGATCGCTGACCTGAAGAGGATGCTTAGGTTGATGTAAGAACCTAATATCTTCTATTTGAAAAAAAGGAAAGAGTAAATTGAGGAGATACACAGAAAAGGTTTTCCCTGAGAGAATTATCAATTGAAAGATAAGTGTCCAGTTCAACCATTATGGAGAGCTCTATCAACTTGTCACAACATGTGAACTAGAGAACGTGACCACACAGAGTAATATGTCTGTTCTGGACATTTGAACGGCACTTTTCCAGCAAGTCCAAGTGACAAAAATGACTTAAAAGTTGTTATACAATCCGATTGCTGCAGACAGAGAATGTCGTAATGATGCATGTAGCATCTTGGGTCCAACTCAATCTTCAGATAATGTCTCACATAATGACGCATGTCATGAAGCAAGGTGTTATATAGTGAGGCCGCACCTTCTAACTGCTTTCAGCCGTTCCTCAAAGTCAACGTCGATAGAAGTACTTTTTCTATAGTTCCCCTCGAATTTGGAACTTACACCTGGTGCCTCTATAAGAAGCACAAGAGTAATGATGCACAATTAATGAAAGAAATATTTCCTACCTTAATCACATAAGCAAAAGCAAAAAAGGAAAAAGAAGAAGAAGCACTACTCTTTACATACAATGCAAATGGACCTTTTGCTGGGGATCAAGAAGATGAATGAAATCAAAACCAACTGTGCCTTGAAATGCATTACCTAAGAACTCAATAGAGAAGAAACAAAAGACAGAAAGACAAAGTGGTTTCACGAACATCCATTTTAAACACAGTGAACCGTGAGATACACATAGGCATGACGTGACACCAGCAAATACTCAAAAACACACAAGCTGAGACTTCACAAGTGCAGCATGTGATGTTGCCTGAAGAAATACATAAAAGAACAAGGGATGAATGTTCTGTCAAAGGAGGAAAAGATATTTCCAGCTGAAGCACTCATTCTATGTGATGACTTGTCCCAATATTTTGATCCTACAACGATTTTCTACTGATTTAGCGCTTTTAAGGCGGCACCATTAAGCAAGAAAAATCAAATCTAACAATCTGGGGCTATCATTCGGAAGCTTGAGTTTTACCAAGCAGACGGCAAAAGCAAAACATCCATATATGGCTGGCTACGCAAGTGAGAGTGATTCATGGACTTACGGCTCGGTAGAGGACCAGGCTGATTGGGCGTGGATTTCCTGTACTGAGCAAAGACAAGAGATAAGTGAAACCAATGCTGGGAAACAGCCCGTCAGGATGGAACAATTCTCCTAGGATATAGCAAGAAACAGAAGCAAGCAAGAAAACAAATGGGCCGTCACAAGCAAACAGCTTTAGAATGAACTAGTTGGAATTGAGCTCAAAAACTGCAGAGCCAGAAAATGGGACTGCAGGCGATCTTGGGTATACCTCTTTTGGGTGGAGGGATCGCTGCCCTTGGAGATTTTGCTGGTCTGAGAATTTGAGAAAAGCAAAGTTCACTCCCAACTCGAACTCGTATGGAAAGGCACGTACAGACCACGAAGAGGGAGGGAAGGTGCGTACCTTGTTGGTCCCAAAGCCCCGCCTCGGGTTGGATTCAGAGGAGCATGTTATCCGTCGCACGCCGAATGGGTTGAAGTTTCGGTAGATAGTGGCGGAGTGGGTCGCCGCGAGAGACATGATCCAAGGACCCCGCCGCTTCGTCGCTCCGGAGCTCTGGGAATCATCAAAGCATCATCACTTTCAAGATGGTACGAAACTGCGGTTGTTTTACTCAGTAATGACGCCACACACAAGTCGAGCTAGAAAAGGGCGATGAAGGAAGAAAGCAACGATCGCTATGGTATCACCATAGTCGTCGTGTTAGTTCACGCTCGCCTTACTTGTCTGTCCGTCTTTCGAGCGAGCTGCTGTTCATCTCCTGACAAGATCCCAACCATTGGCCAAAACCATATCTATATCCTTCGGCTGCCACGTCGTCACTCAGTCGTCGACGTGGCACTGCGACTGGGACTCTACCCAGGTGCTCCTGGAGGAGGGAGCTGACATTGAGTAAAGCAAATGCTAGAATTACTCTTCCCCATCAATTCACTTGAGCCATGGCGCTTAACGGGCATAGCAATCCAATGGCGTTCTTTTAGCAGATGAGATGTCCGAACCTAAATCTCGAATATAAATTCTAACCTTTCCCTTCTCGAGAATGCGCCAATAATAATAATTTGGGAGCAAGAGTCATTACATCTAACTACAACCAGACGGAGACTTGAATTATATTTCGCTGGAGTTCTTGTTGATGTCATAAAAGCTCTTCTTACTTTTACACTTTCGATAAAGTGAAAGCTCTCCGTCGCGTTAACAATGCACTATTGGGACAAAGAAACCGCCTGGTCTCGGTCGACGTTATGATTTTATTTCTTTTTGGATCTTTTCAGAGCTTATTACATTCCCATGTTGCTTGATGATTTTTCTTCCCAAGAATTCGGAATGTCTTTTGTATTCAACGGACCGACATCAACGAAAATAAAGAGTTTTAAGAGTTGGAACACGAGTGCGTCTCATTCTTAAAGTACAGGTCTTTAGGAATGATATGTCGGATATCGTCGCGCTCCCTCCGTTGTCATCCACAGAGTTATAATGAAGGGAAGGGGCTGGCAACGATGACACACAAACTGCTCCTCGCCTGTTTTCACCTCATTCTCTACCTCATCTGTTCTTGCTCCAGCTGCACAGGCCAAATTTGTCGTTCCCCAAAGACGGAAATGAAAAGATTAAAAAAAGAACCCAACAACAAAAAACAAAATGGTCCCGGAGTTTCGAATTGGAATGATGCGCAATGGTGGAAAGCAACAAAGGATCAGTCGTCTGCTACTCTAATTTGCTTATCATTGTTGCTGGGGAGGATTGGCGACAGAGCTCCAAATCTGAGAGATGGAGCTCAGCAGGGTGCCCATGCCGCTGAGGGCGGCTCCGGAAGCCACCCCGATGGCGAAGGCCCCTGGATAGCCGGGCTTGGAGTCCACCTTCGTCTCCAGCATTGCGAGGCGAGCATTCAAAGCGTCCAGCTTCCGGGCGGCGTCAGGCGGGACCTTGTCGTTCTTGGGGCCCCGGGAGGAGACGACGCGGAGGAGCAGCTTCTGGAGGTCGTCGATGGCCTTGAGGGAGGCTTGGGTGGAGTCCAGTCCCTGAGACTCGTAGTGGGAGACGAGCTCCTGAGGGGAGGGCATTTTGGTCTTCTTCTTCTGCTGCTGCGGAGGGGCCTTCGTCTTCTCCTGCCCTGGGAGTGCGCTCATCGGCTTCCCCGGCTTCCCCGGCTTCCCCGGCTGCTCCATGCTCCTCCTCCTCCTTCTTCACAGAGAGAGGGAGAGAGAGAGAGAGAGAGAGAGTGTTTTTGGCCAAAACCCTAGAATGTAGAGCTGCAAGCCTGCAACGCGCTCACTGTTGCCGGTGCTACAGGATGGATGGATGGGCTTCTGAGAGATAAAAGAGAGAACGACAACAGGACCTGAAAAAGACCACAACAGTTCCGCTTTTGAAGTGTGCGCCGGCTCCGATTTGCGGAAAGCAATGTGGGTTTTGGACTTTGGGCTTGGGCTCGGGCCCATTGTAGATGATCTCCACTGTTTGTTACCGCCGTACGGAGACATGGCCCAGTGCATTGCACGTCACAAAGAATGGTCGGTTGATTTCCTCGAATGTCAAAGGCTTATTTCTCGACAGAATGCTGGGGCCATTTCTTTTCATCGCAGGACATCATCTCCCGCCTTCCCCTTAGATTCACAAAAAAGAAAAAGAAAAAGGCCACAATTAACCCGGTATAAAATCACATCTCAAGGAAAGGCCTCATCTTTCCGTTTAAAACCAACTTGATATTAATGTTATTGACTTCCTTCAGAAAAGTCAGCTGTCAGACATGGATGCCACGGATGAACTACCATTCGATTGGTGAGCATCGGTCATACAGAACCGTAAGTTCACCGCTCTGCAATTGAAATCCAGTGCACTACTCATAAAAAAGTCTCTTGAGACATGCGCCCTTGCTTTTTCTTTAGTGATTCGGTGAATGTCTACATCAGCTTTCGGCTCCTTTATCGATTCAGTGCATCCGAGATTCACTCCTTGAATACTCTCGTGTTAAAGAGTGGAACTCAAAAATGAGAAAGAGTCGAGCAAAATTCCTAGTCTGACTGCATTAAGAACAGAATCAACGCCATTCCAAATAAAGCTACCTAATCTCAATCAAGCAGTATTTCATGACAGCAGAGAATTACAAAACTAAGCTGCCAGAACTCACACCACTAAAGTAGCCTTCGTTCCTAACTTAAGGCCCTCAATAGATTTTATGCTACACCGGGCGTACCAGAATGAATAGCAACTTAAACGTCTCTTTATTCAAACACAGATGTTAGTATGACATTCAATTCGACACCCTTGGGATATACATCAAATCCAAAACTCCTATCTAATGCATTTGGCAAAGTATACTCTAGTCAGACAAAGATGGGTGCCGGCTCGGCTTCGCTGTTGAAAATCCTGGTATATATGGACAAACTCTCACAGAAACACAGGAGCCATGACGAGCGTTATAGTCGCAAGCATCTTTATCAGCACATGCAAGGATGGTCCAGCCGTGTCCTTGAAGGGGTCACCCACGCTGCATCCAACAGACCAAAATCAGTAAGCAATTAGGTTATTGCAGTCATGTGGAAGGAGGGAAATATCGCAAGGTTTTCAAATTGTGGCAGATGCAGTAGCAGCATACAAGAGCACAAATGAGAGTGTCATAACAAGCACATCAAGCACACATAGGAGATGACCATGCATCTTTAAGCTATGCCATCAACCCCAATCACCACTTATTTTATAAGATGCTCTCGCCCTTATTTAAGCAAAATGGCAAAGTTTTGTCAAACTCACGTATCTCCAGTGACTGCAGCTTTATGACTCTCACTCCCCTTGCCTCCAAGAGCTCCTGTCTCAATGTACTTCTTTGCATTATCCCAGGCACCACCTGCTGTATTCAGGAAGAGAGCCATAAGAATACCAGAAACTGTAGCGAACATTAGAAAGGCAGCCACAACTTTTGCCCCAAGAAGAGGATGTCCTGTGTAATGCCCCAAAATCCGGAAAACAAGACCTGCAAAGATACATGCAAAGGTTAGCGACCATGGCAGATGTCTCATTGCCTACACCACACAAGCTTAGCTCAGAGCAACCAAGGAGGAAATACAACAGAAAAAGAAGTCCTGAGCCACCAAACTAACAATAAGTCCACACGATATGAACAATTATGACCCACCAATTGTTATAGGTGAAACAATAGCCAAAGCCCCGGGTTTAATCATCTCCCTCAATGATGCAGATGCTACTATGGCAACACATCGACCATAATCAGGTTTCTCCTTGTAGTCCTGAGCCAACAAAAGAAGGATTTGGTCATCAAGTAACCTGACTGAAAAAAGCTTCTGGGAGCACACTCATAATAGATACCCACCATTATACCAGGCCTCTCAATAAATTGTCTCCTCACTTCAGTAACAACCTCTTGTGCAGTTCGGCCAACAGCTGAACAGGCCCATGCACTAAACAAATAAATAAGCATGGAACCTAGCAACCCACCAACAAAAACTTCTGGAATTGCAATGTCAACCTGAATATCAAATAAAATTGCAGGGTGAGACACTACACACAAAAGCTATCCAAATAGGAGGATTTATAATGATCGAGAAATCACCCACCTCTTTGAAAGATTTATGAGCAAATGAAGACACCTCATCCATGTAAGCACTGAACAGAAGAAAAGATGCAAGTGCAGCTGATCCGATTGCAAAACCTTTGGTTGTAGCTTTAGTGGTGTTACCCACTGCATCTAGAACATCAGTAATTTCCCGAACACTTTCTGGCTGCATGAAATAATGCATGCACGTGAGGGTCTACACCAATCAAACTTAGGAATTTGTCTAAAGTTCTTTCAACTAAGGCTTTTTCAACTTTCCTTCAAGTTAGATTTTTTTTTAATGAGATGGAAATTTTGAAGATATATGGTCATTACCTGCTGACTCATCTCCACAATTCCGCCAGCATTATCAGCTATTGGACCAAACATATCCATAGTGAGAATATAGGCGGCAGTACTGAGCATGCCCATCGTTGCTACGGCCGTTCCAAAGAGACCTCCAGTTGGATTGCCAGTCTCATCCAACAAACCAGAAGTTTGGCCCAGCCAGAAAGCTGAAATTATTGATACACTTATGACAAGGACTGGAAGAGCTGTTGATTCCAAACCCAAGCTTACTCCAGCAATTATGTTAGTTCCATGACCTGTGGAGCTAGAAAGAGCTAGCATGCGCACTGGCTCATGCTTGTAGTCTGTGTAATACTTCGTGATCCATACAAAAATATATGCTGTCATGATACCAACCAGTCCGCACAAAGCAAAGTTCAGCCATGCAGAAGGGGCTTGCTCAGTATAAAGCATCCACCGTGTAGACTGTAGATTTCAATCCAGTAAAATCAAGTGTCAGAACCTATTAACATGACTTATACCAAAAATAGAGGCAGGGGCAAGTTGGTGAATTTTAAATTTGACAAACAACAGAAATAATTACAAGAAAGCTTTTTATCCTTCAATGGATATTCACAGCGAAGGAAAAAACTTGAGAATGGTCAGAGAAACAATACCGCAGCAAAAGTGAGAACGGCTAATACTATAGTAACAGAGTATCCTTTCTGAAGAATTGTCATTGGATCCTCAATGGACGCCTTCAGACCAGATTCACGTGTTCCCCTGATCGAAAGTATTCCAACTGACGACACAACCAGGTCAAAGGAATGGACAACAAGAGGAAACAAGATGAAGCCGGATGGATCTGCATGAAAGCAAACTGCCAAATTAGTCTTTGTAAATAAGCAAACAAGTGCAGTGGTTGTCACTTCAAGCTGTGATTTCCCAAGGTACTCAGCTTGGAGAATTGTGTGACAACTTCCATTGAGTTGATTTTCAAAAATGAAACTCTTAAAATATTACAGCCATTTTGTTTTGCAATTCATAATGCAACAGCAAAGTTGAGGGATCACTTTATCAACAAGAGCAGATCACTACAACTTTGTTATTTTCCATGTTCACTCAGAGAAACCACAACAACCTCTGTAGGTTGTTCAGTGAGCTCTGGATGAGATTTTTGGGATGAACTATCCAACTTATTGTCTCATAGAGGTCCTCTCTTATGTTTGGTAGGATGTAGGGTTTAAGAATTATACTTATATGCTATTTTCTTAAAGAGTTTGGCATTTTTAACTTTAAGCTGCAAGGCATTGTGTACCCAGAAAGCACCTTTCCCCAATTGTCAGCTCAATTTTCTCCCATTTAAGGGAGACTTCATTGGTCGTTTGCCTTTTAAATGTCTCATGATTCTGCTTGCAGTCACAAATGCCAAAAAGGAATTTTAACCAGAGTCAATACTGAAGCAGCAGAAGCATTTGTCTCCAATCAAACTGGATGCCATGCATTGACCAATCTTTCCAGCTCTAAAGTAACAAATAACACTCCCATGTCCTAAATTTTCTCCACTCACAGTAATTCAATCATTGAACTAACTGTGAGTGTGATTACCAAAACTTCCAATTCAACTTCACTCATTTGCACTTACACAATGGCTAAGTGAACTTTGCTTCAACACAACTTCCAAACTAAAACTATCAAGACACACCAAACTTTAGTTTGGAGAGTCAATAGATAAAAATTGTAGTCACATACGGTTGAAAAAAGGAAATGAAAATTATGTTCCACTTGAGAGGTCTCTCTCTCCTATATATTGCGAAAGTAGTTGGGTTGCACTCCTTTAAATTCATGCAAAAATGGGCTTAAATATCATGCCGAGGGAACTGCTCGATTCAAACATGTGTAACTTTAAATTTAAACACAAGTGTATGACCAGAAAGTAGATATACCAAGAAACATGTCATTTCTTCGTCTATCTTACTTTTGGGCTAAAAGACCTGATTATTTCTCTGTTGGGGCAGGAACACTTGCCTGCAATTTTACAACGTTGGGCCATTGTTCCTCCAAGTATCATAGCACTAATGATTTCGGCTGCAATACTTTCAAAAAGATCAGCGCCTCGAGCAGCACAATCACCTACATTATCTCCTACCTGCATTGACAAAACTTAAGTCAGCTCCTCAGAAGATAATTTGCTTCGCAGGAAAAGTTCGTACCCACGGAGCCAAAATTGTTAAAGAATTTGGCAAACAGACATATTTAGCTGATTGAATGCTTAGAAGCCAGCTTTAGGATTCTTATCTCAACACACACCAATGGAAGAGAAAAAAAACATACAAAAGAAAGGGTGACATTGACAGAAGGCATCTATCTGAGCCACAGGGTCTAGGACTGTGAAGGAAAAAGGCTTGCTTCTCAATGCTACCCCACAAACTAATGTATTTACATATCTAAAGTAACACAAGGATGCCAAATCAACAGCATAAAGTGACATGACTCCAACGACACTCGCATTATGAGCAACTAACGATTCAAGTCCTTTTTCAAATAGCTGCTAAACTAAGGATGCCAAATCAGGTTAATTACATTAAAACATTCATTCACCACAAAAGTTGTGAAAATTGTTCATTTTTGGTGAATTACTCATCATGCGCCTCATTTGTTTGTGGATTCTCTACTTATATACGATGGATATTTTTAAAAACCTGAGCTTAAAGCCAGTGAACTTCTTCCCCAATATTACCAAATGCCACAACTGAACAAAGCATCTCACCAAACAATCATCCCCAATCTTCATTTTTGAAACTCAGTCAACAAATCAGCGCAAATGGCACATCATATCGGACCCCACCTGATGACTAAAAAAGACAGACCAACCTCCTATCTTCCAAAGAAAAAGCCAAATGTGCGATTCTATTCTCCATGAGACGTGTAACGAAAATAGAAATTGGGATTGCAAGTAAAATAACATCATGAAACTGTCTCACCGACCATATAAATGGTCCTGACCTCTAGAAACAAAAATTTAGAATGCTAATAAAGAAAAGTTGCAAAACGACAGTAATACATGCAATACTGAGAAGCAAATAGTCATTGGTCTTAGAAAGCACAAGTGAACAACCAATTACCAAATCAGCAATCACAGCAGGATTCCGTGGATCATCTTCCGGTATTCCCTGCTCTACTTTGCCTACGAGGTCAGCACCAACATCAGCTGCTTTTGTAAATATTCCACCACCCAGCTGGGCAAACAGAGCCACAAATGATGCTCCAAAACCATATCCCACCAATAGAAGGGGCACTGCAATAAAAACATAGAAGTCATGTCACAGACTTTATAAAATCATTGCCCCCCCCTTTCTCTCTCTCAGGACAGTAAACAAATATCGATACCATACATCGCACATGCTAGAATACCCTATTGGCATTCGTGGCCTGATGTAATAATAAACAGGTCTTAGGAATGAATCTCACTTTGCCCTGAACAACAACAAGAATGCTCCATGCATAAAATAGTCCCTGATTTACGAAACAATCATGGAGCTAAACCATAGATGATCAACTAAAAAATAACACAGAGCATACGTTTATTTTACTTTAAGGCACTAGATCTGTAAAAAATTCAAGGAGTAGTTGAGACATACATTCAGTAACCTTCATGGAACCTGGAGAGTCCACGTCCAGCCAAACATAAAATGCAGCATAAAGGATAGCTATTCCAATAACAGCCATGCCAACCACCACCAATGCAGAGAAGCCACCCGCACGAACAGCTATCTGTACATAATTCTCATTGATAGTGACATGATCCATTATTTTTCCAAGAAATAATCAACACAAAAGAAGATGGAAAAACCTGCAATGCCTCTCTTGCCGATCGCCTTGCAGCACTAGCGACTCGAACATTTGCACGAACGGACACCCACATACCAATGTAGCCTGCAATACCTGAACACAAAGCCCCCAGAAGAAATGCAGCAACAGTGATATAAGCAGATGTTGACCTGTACCAACAAGCCCAGTGAATATGCTTGTCAATAGATAGATAAAAAAGAAGAGGAAAAGACTGCACTCAACCAGTTTATATTTGGAAATCACCTCCCGAGACCAGAAGCTTCTTGTTGTGGTGATGTAGTGCGAAACAGATAAATACTGAGGATGACTAAAGCCAGTAATAATGCCATCTTCGAGATGGTCCCATATTGGGTCCTAAAGAAACCTTCAGCGCCATCACGAATAGCATCTGATATCTAAACAAGTGATATCATAAGTTCAGAAGGGTCAGACAAGGAAAAAAATTATGCCTGGAATAAAGAACATAAATAAAAGGAAATAAGAAAGAAAACACATAGATGAGGTAACTGCCAAAAACAATATACCTGAACCATCTCAGGGGGGCCCTCATCCTTTGAAAGTACCCACTTTGTGAGATATATCGATAAAAGGAAACTGATAATGCAAATAGAGAAGACGAACACTATGACTGGAGAAGTTTTTGCACCAATGTAAAAGATCCCTCCGAATACCAAAAGCAGCAAGATAAGAAGAACCCGAACGTTGATTCCCATCAACAAGCGGATAATCTGAAGAATAGAATGGGGTCAATATATCCCTGAGATTGAACTTTAGTTATACAGAGCAAATAAAGATGCTCAACAATCAACATACAGTTTAGTATTCATCGGGCAAGAGAGTCAACCACTAAAGAGGGTCTACAAGAAAAGCTACACATATCCTTAATAAAACTTTACACAAAATTCTCATGAGTCAATGCTGAAACAAGAAATTGGGTAAAGTGGTATGGTTAAGCCTACCTAGAAAATGCATCAAATGCTGTTCTAATGGAGTAATTATCAAATCAATGGCGGGTGGAGGATACACCTAGGGAAGAAAAAGGAAAAGACGTGACAAACTAACAGCATACACGGGGCTAAACGATCACATATGACCAAAGAAAATTAACATTTTTGATGGAAAAACTTGCAGATAAGAAGACAGTATGTCCTCACTCGTGGGGTGTAAGGCTTATTGCGCATGCTTGGAAACGTCCTGGGCTTGTCCTGGTAGGACCTCAAAACTCCACTCTCCATGTCATCATCCATGGCCATCATTTGGGAGGAGTTTACTCTCCGTGCAACAGGAAAAGGGTTGTACTCACCAACTTGGGGCGAGTCACCCCCTAAACCTGGTCGCTGAATTTTGGCACTTGTGCTTCAGCCACCAGGAGTAGAATCTGCAAGCCCAAATCTTAGATGAGTTTTCAAGTTTAAAAAAAGAGTACAGCTTTGCACTCCTTCTAGTAAAGCAGCCAAGAACAATGCCTGAAGAATCGAACATCAATTAGTCATTAACAACATTGTCCACGGCACTCTAGTATCCAGTATGTATCGCATTCAAAAGGCATAAGGGAAAGCAAACTAGCACAACGCCCAGCATGACCCCTATACAGCTCCATGACCAATAGCGAGAGGTTTATACCCCCAAATCCACGATCGCGGCCAAACCATCGAAATCTAGCGGTCAAATTCCTCGAGGTCGTCTCGATCAACATATCCAGATGACATAAAACAGGGAAAAGAGACGAGATAAAAGCCCGCTCGGAGTGTAGCAGACAAGCAAAGTGGGAAGCAGACGAGTGGCACAGTCGGGGGGCTGACACGGGGGAAGCAAAACAGGGATACGAAACCCTAAGATCTGTTAAAATCCGACACGACCAACCGAACCAAATAACCAGTCAAAGCGACCACGACAAACTCCTGAGGCAAGATCTAAAACAGCGGCAACTGGGTGGGTCAGGATAGAATTGCAGATCGAGAGGAGGAAACGCACATCGAGGAAGCATGCATTCTCGAGTCGCGGTACAGGAAAAGAAGGGAATCCGGAACTCACCCGGTCAGCTGGGGGCTATCGAGAAGGAGCGACGGTGGGAGAATGCGCGACCGCCTGCGTATCGAAGGCCGAGAGACGCAAATGATCTCTGCCTGCAAAATGAAGTGGGACGGAGGTGCAGAATCGGAATCCGAGTCAACTCAGCAAACGGGCGAGTGCCGGGTGTCCCTGGTGCCTGGTGCCTGGCGCCTGGTGCTACGACGAAAGAAACTACAGCTCCCTCCTCCTCCTCCTCCTCCTTCTCCTCCTTTCTTCCTCTTCTTCTTCGTCTTCTTCAGTTTCTGATTTCTCTTCCTTCTTCCTTCTTTTTTTATTTTTTATTTTTGTTTTTTTGGCTGCCTTCTTTTTACTGAGCGTTTTAATTAAAAAGTTTGGAAACGATGCGCTCGCTTCGGCATATTCGCTGCTCGGACAGGTCACGACATCCAATAGCGGCGCGCCACGTAATTAATCAATTTGGTAAGTTCGATCGGATTGGTTGCCATGTCATCTTTTCTGCCCCCTCTCTCTTCCTTCTTCTTTCTCTTTCCCGGTTGAAAATACGTTATTTAATTGTTCTGGATAATTCTGTAGTCGTGAAAAAAGAAGAAGGAAAAATTCTACGGTTATGGAGTATTTGTCTGCGCAAGCGTTAGAAAGAAGCAAATTTTAGCGAATGCGGAAGGAATGATGGTCTTTTTTGAGAAAAAAAAAACATGAATACACTCCAATTGAACCATATGAATTGATGTGATGTTTATGTTAAGATTATTATGATCTAGACACATACACCGAAATGGATGTAAAATTATGAGTTGGTTGGTAGTGATATCATTCGATTATAATTTCTAGATGGAATATGAAAGATTGTGAGTGGTACTGTTCCATTGTTTTTGACTTTGATATATCAAACATGTTCAAATGCGACAATTAAGCACACTCAACAGATGACCGGAGATGAATTAGGGTGGGCACAAAGGAAATAGGGGTGGGTGAGGCGCAAAAAAAAGGGGTACACCTTCCATCTCCGATGACATGATTAATAAGAGGGGCGTCTGGCATCATATCTGATGACTGAGATGGGCAAAAGTCCAAAAAAACACTTGCCTTTAAGAATCCACCCCATGTGTCTTATAACACATGCCTAATCGCATTTCGTCACATTTCGACATAAAAAAGAAGAAGAAGAAGAGATTTTATGCTCGATCACCTTAAATGTTGACAATCCTCTTTAAAATACATCTACTTGTTTTCATTTCACTTCAAACTAAACTTAAGAAAGTAAATCCCTAACCTACTTTTTAGAAGGAATGTGAATGCGTACATACGTGTACATGCATATGTTCCGAGAATGACTGATCAAAGCAAATCCACGGGGTGCTTAGTGCTTAGGCGGGATTATAATTGAGTTGAAAAACACCGCATGCCTTGCCTTCGAAGCAATAATTGGGCCTTAAAACCTAGTTGAGCCCACTGGCAAGCCCCCTTCTTCGGCAGTACCATTTCATCAAATTATTTTTAGTTGAGATTTTTCTATTGCAGCTCCTAAGAAAGTACATCAAGTGAACGACGGATTGATTTTAAAAAGAATCTGCGGGTGAGTATATATATATACAGTAAAGTGTATTTGTGAGCTCAATTTGATGGAATTGAGGAGTGGTGCCTCGGATTAAGTACACACTTTTCAGTATGCTATCTGGTTTTTGACAACCTTTTCATCCCCATATGATGAATTAGGTTCATAAAGAAGGCAGTTGTCTCTCCACTCTGGCTCAGTTGCTTCTCTTGTTTGGCGTCAATCCTTACATTCGTTGGAACCTACTTTGGAAAGTGGTCATCATAATCGTCTCCTTTAAGTTAATGGAGTTGAAAAGGTGACGATGCATATCCAATTACTTCCTCCAATACCATATCATTAACCATCTGAAAAGATTTTTCATACTTTTGAACCAACTTTGAGTTTTTCGATGATCCGATTGATTCATGAGACACATAAAGAGCTTCCCTGAAAATATCTAACTTCATCTTGTATTGGGCATGAGCCAAACGCGAGATATGATTAATTTTATCATTGCTACGACATTCCTGGAGGTGAACCATGAGCCCAAGACTTAGCGCAGAATCTCCTAAGCCCATATCAATTGCAACTTTCGAGTTTTGAATCAATTGATTTAACGGGAAAATCAATTCAATTAGGAATTGCCACTAATCAATTATTGATAGGTCGATTAGACAATAAGTATAATGTTGGAGAGCACAATATTTCTACACACCAGAGATTTATGGATACGGGACTTTATTGCGCAAGTAGTCATGGTCGATTTTAAGCCTAAGCTATTAAAATGTAAGACTGATGATTGGGTTATGCAATCAAGAATTGAATACTTTAAGAAATCAAAACGGTAAATAAAGCAATAAGAATAGAGCAAGAATCTAAATGCGTCAATGTAAAGCAAAAGCATAATTCAACTATGATCGTACCCCCAGCCAATCTGCAAGGTTTTAATTAAAAGAAAATGGATGCCCAACCTAAAAATGTCATAAAATTCACTAGGAAGGAGCACGGGGGGCAGGAAGTGGCCCTCTCGAAGATCGTGATTTCTGCCTCCGGCAAAGCCGTGCCTCTTCTAGTGCGTGAATGTCTCTCTTTCTTCTTTGGCCGTCGTCTCCTTTCTCTCCGTAGTGCTGCTTGTGTTCTCGGCCTCCTGCCCCGTGAATGAAGACATTCACATATCTTTGGTAGGCCCACCCCCTCTTCATCACTCTTGCAATCCCTTCTTTCCTTCTGAAGAATAATCATATATTGACCTTTTGCTCTTTAAGGTAAATATGGAATATATCTTTGCATGGCCGAATAGATTGATTGCGATTTTCTTTCCTCTTCTTTTTAATCCTGCCGATGCCCCCCCGTCTTCCACCTGGTGACCAGATCTTCCTCTCTTTTTAATTCATTTGACCATGTGTCTTATCTTTCCTTATGATGGCCAAGATTTGGACATAATGTTTTCTTGATTTCCAAATTCGATTGAAGAATTCAAATTTACTTTAAGACGTCCGTGTCCTATGCTCATGCCGAGTTCAGCCACATAGAACGAAACACGGGCTTTGTCCAATTGATTCACTTGGGCTCAGAATCTCCCTGTACCAGTTTGATTAAAATGCAATTATATAGGCTTATTATCATTAATGCTATTATCATGCAATTTAATATTATTTTTGGTTCGAGGTCGGGACTGACTCTTAGTTTTCTGTGCAATAGATACTTAAATGGGTTGCCAAAATTAAGGTGTTAATAATCCCAGCTACCAAAGCCTTTGATGTGCATCTTGTAAAGCTTATAGATACTTTATAAGTACATAATCTTTCGTTTGTATCTTTTTTTGGGGAGTTTGAAGGAAATCTACTTTCAATACTTTTCCTAAAGAAGGTCGGTCTTTCCAAATTCACTAAGATTTGCTTCTTGTAAAGCATACATATACTTTATAACCGGTGAATTTTATATGACTTGGCATATAAATTAAAAAATCCAATCCACATTTCATTTCCATGTGGCATGCTTGGCATTGAATTCACTTTTTAATATCAATTGGCACTGAAGTGATTACTTTAAATAATATTTACGACTTTTAGATGACTTTGTTTAGGGATTATATACTAACTGGACATGCTGACAAGTCACTTAAAACTTAGAAATTAATAAAATATATCAACATTGGATTTCCGACGATCCGGATCAGAGTTGGCAATTAAGTGATCTGAAATTTTTTTTTGCATTAAAATGCGTATTGTACACAACTTTTAACACTTCTAATATCCTTCTCTTAGTCCATATATAGTTACATGTGTTGTGAGGACGATTTATGTTAATTGCCAAACAAAAGACTGACCATATCAATAACAATTTGAAAAGATTCAGACATAATTTGCAATAAATAGTAGGAGTGATCGGGTCCATGTGGGTAGGATTTAGACCTGGACCTTATACTCGAACATCGGTTCCCCTTTTTTGGACCTTTATCCATATCTTATTTGCATTAGACCTTGTTTTGGACCCGATTTTATTTTTTTGATCCGGGAACAAGGTTTATCCCGTTTCCATTGGGGCTTGTTTTGCAACCGCCCGATATCCTATATGGCTTCGAATTTTATATTAATTTGAAAGAAAACATCAACGTAATCCTCCTAATTTGTATTGAAATATAAAACACATGTAATCAATAAGTACATGGAGTTTTTGACTAAATAAAAAACTAAAGATCCACAAGGCTAATTATCATAAACAAACATCATAAGACAAAGTAAACTCCTAACATTGCACAAACATTAGCAACCAGTTCCAAAACCGGTTTGGTTCCGAGTGGGTCTTCGCTTGAAACTAGTTTCCAAAAACTGGAATCGGTTTTTCGGGTGGTTCGATCTAGTTCCCACGTAAACCCGATATGATTCCACCCCTAACAAATAGTGAGCATTTGGACGAGCTGATTAATTTACTAGATACCTAGAGGGTTTGCCTATGTTAATTTGTTCCCATTTCTTAGAATTAGCACGGATGCTCCATATATGTAATTCAGAAACTGCACATAAAAGCATTATTGGGACATTGATAATTGTTTTTCACTCTGCTTTCCCAGAACAAGCTTGAATAGAAGCTGCTTTCATACGGTCTTTTCTACTCCAGCGTTGCACATGTTCGCCATGACTTTTGTGTATTGCTTTCCATACTCGCTCAGGCGTCCACAATATTGCTCGTAAGTCCTTACCTGTATGTCACAATGAACAAATTCGACATTGGAAATTGTTCACAAGATAAATTAGATGTGCATACACATGCATCATAGAGGGATTCGAGAAGTAATTGATGAGAAAAAAAAATCTGGGAGACTCACAAATGTCTTGAAGCAGTCCCAGTCATCAACAACAGGTTGGTCTCCAGGTCGAACAGCAGTCAACATGGTTGCGGCATTGGAGCCTTCGAACAGGTGGTTGACAATTTGGTTGATGCTGCGGTCAACATGCGATCGGTGAGCAATTTGCTCGTCCAGTTTCATCTGTGCTTCCACGCTCTCAGCAGACCCTTTCGGAGCTTTTCGCACCTACAACCACCCTCAAGTAGTCAATCCCAATAACAAATGGCAAGACAGACATGACAAAAAAAACACTAGTTCAAAAGAACCATATTCCTTTTTTTTAATTGCCAGTCAGGATTAGATAAATTAATATGCAACATGATCAACAGTGACGGAGATGAACCTGGTGTTGGAAAAAGACCAAATCGGCTTCTCGTTGGGGTACTGCCTGGAAATTTGAAAAAGAGAGCTCGTCTAGGGGAACAGAAGAGACTTTCTTGGAGCGCCGACCTATGTAAGTAGAGAGGAAGGCCTTGCTGAGATTGGTGTTCCCATATTGCATCACGTGTGACAGATTGGTCCTCTTCTTCACCGCTAAGTATTGCTCGCGCAATGTTCTTTTCCCCAAATCGTGGGCTTCACTATACTCACAGACAGAAATTCAGATTAATGGAGAAGAAAATGAGTACATGTACATTCGACAAAAGGGATGACGCCCCGCATATAGAGACAGACACACATGCTTATCTTTTGAAAGAGTCATTTCTTGCTTTTGCATTTTATGATTGAATGTTTACTCTAAAAAATAGAGAAGTGACATAAAAATACCTATCCTCCATCCAAGCGATACTGTAGAGATCCCCCAAACAAGTACCATACTTGTCAGGATCCCCGAGAGTAGAATCTTCAGGACAGTAGCAGCCCCAGCTGTTCTCCTCAGCGTTGGACGCCGTGGTCGCATAGATCCCTATGTCCTTGCGGAGCAGGCCTTGGAACATGCTCCCCGCCTCACACGCCTCTATATATATCACCATGTTCTTGTACTTCTTTGCCTTATACATTTGATTCAACACATTCACAAAGTCGTTTGCGTATATATCGTCCCCCACAGGCATGCTCATTAGTCCCGTGGTCCCATGGTCGGAGTAAAAGAAGAAGACGTGGTCATTTGGGCCACTCTTCAAAACCTTGCCGCTGCCCCCGCTGAGAGCTGTCTTGTTCCCGAGAAGGACTGCATACAAGTTGGCTGTGGTGGTCTCGGTACCGGTGTAATCCTACAATATTACCCAATTGATAGGTTAGGATCGAAAATCAATCCCGCGATTATGCATCCTCCTGTATAGTGGATGTATGTAGTAGCTAAATGATTAGTGTTAAATTGAGACCTTGGGAACTCCATGGTAGACATCTGGACCATTGGGTTTGTTGACGATGATACCCTTGGTGGGATTTTGCGTGCTTTGGGCAATGTCGTCGTACATGAACACAATAATATTCTCATCTTTCAATCCATTTGCCTTGAAGATTTGGTAGGCATGGCACACATCAGCCTGCATAGACACACATCACACAAGTCAATCCATTTCATAATAGGGATAATTGTATCGAAAGTATTAACAACTTGTCAGTAAATTTAATATGATGATGTACTTTAGCTAATGCTTAGTTCGAGCGGTAGATCACCTGGTGCCTGTAGTTTTCATAACCGCTGGATCCGGCGACTAGAACAGCCCATCGAGCGCCCTTTCGATCACCATAATCACCGCCCGACTTCGACACAATTTCTCGAAAGCTCCACCGACTCTCGCTCACATCTGCCATTGTCAGTGCTGTAAGCAGGAGAAAAGGAACAAGGCTGCCATAAAAGGAGGGCATCATCATCAGATGGAGAGCTGGAGAAGATGAAAAATAAGAACAAAAATATCTAGATAATTCCCTCTCTTAGACTAGTCACACTCTAGCAGCTATCTTCTGAGTATACAAGAGACCCTGCTCAATACTCCGCATAGAATATATAACGGGAGTATGAACAACAATAAACCCAGCTAATAAATCGAAAGAAAAGAGTAGAATTTCTTATTTTGGTACGTTTATATTGGGATTTGGAATTTTTCTTTGTAAGCAAATAAATGAAAAGGTTAACAAAGAAATAAATCCAACCAATGTTGCAAAAGCATTTACAAATCGATGGGCGTAATTTCCATTAAAGCAGTTGCAAAACAATTACTTTGAATATTTCCCAAAGAAGATCATTCTTTCCAAATTCACTAAGCTTCATTTGGTAACTATCTAGGGAATTTGCTATATTTTATCCATTATTTAATGACAAATGCTCCTATCATGCAAAAATATAAAATGAAAAATTCCGGGCTTATAAAGTATTGTAAGCTTAACAAGAAGCAAATCTTAGTGAATTTGGAAAGAATGATCTTCTTTCGGACAAGTACATGAGTTTCATCCTGATCAGTTTTATTACTCAAAGTACACATATCTTTTAAGTTTTAACACCCCGCTGATCCATTCATTCATAATTATATAGATATTGCATAGAAATTAATTATTAAAAAATGTCTTTAAAAGTCCTAACTTATTGCAACTTTTTCAATATAGTCATAAACTTTATAAGTGTGTTAATTGAGTTCTAAACCATTTCACGTCTAAATTATTTTGAGGGAAGGGAAAAGGAATCTCTTTCCTTGTCTGATGGTAGAGGTAGATCCCCATGGCTTCTCGCTTTTCATGAATGTGTCTCCCCTATGCTTATGTGAGTTTGACCCGCCTTTGACTCTGCTTGTTTCTGGTTCCCTATGAGCCATTTTATGGCCAGTCTTTTTCGGAGGGTTGACGGGACATGAGAGGCTCAGCTCATGCATCAGTTTACCAAAAACCCTCCGCCATCCCACTTCCTTCCATTCAAAAAGGTGAGCAGCCCTAAAACAAGAAAGAAGGCCAAGGGCTCTTTTTTGTATAAACCATAAGCCCTAAGTAGTCCTGAAAGCCCAACTCAGCAACTTACCAGGAGTAGGTTTTGATTGGAACCCTTTGTATGTTATTAGTAAAGCTCTAATGCCCGATCTATAGTCAAGGGCCTTTAAAATAAGGCTCGCGTAGAGGCGCCCATGTTTTTTTTTGGCTCTCTTTCATCTAATAAATTTTGGCAAGAAATTATTAATATGGATATCGGCCATCCAATGTGACACGACCGGCGGAACATAGATAATTTTAATAATATTTTATATTTATATTTTCTTTTTATTGTTAAGGGACAACATGGGGCTGCTGACCAATGAGGGTAACCATGTGCGAGGACAGTGAGCCCTTGTTGGCCATTGGGTGAGGGTTGCTACCCTTGCCCAATGGCCGGTGGGGGTTGTTGGGCCTCAGCTTGCAGCCCCTTAACAATTAAAAATAAAGTAAAGAAAGGAAATGAAAAAGAATAAAATATTTAATATTGAATTAGTAAAATTGTAATAGGTTTATGATTTTTTGAATAATTTTCCTTCAAATTCCTGTACACACAAAGTAAAAAATAATTTATTGTGATCCACGGCATAGTTGTACGATCATGATTTGGTAAGAACATCGTCTTGCAATAATTTTAGAAGTATGGAGAATTAGGTTTAAAAACGAACAAGTTGCCACTCTTTTCCCATATATATATATATATATATATAATTATATCCACAATTCAGTAATCCTTGTTCTGAAAATATTCAGTTATAATTTGCTACAGCATTTTGACCAGCTGATTCATTCGCAAGTTACCTAAAGGGGTTGCCAAAGTAAAATTTTTTAAATTTCTTAGAAGCAGCACCTATACTCCATAAAGTTTACACAAAAGCATTATGGGGACACTGATCATGGTTGTCACTTTGCTTTCCCAGAACAAGCTTGAATAGAAGCTGCTTCCATACGATCCTTGTCTACTCCAGCATTGCACATGTTCGCCATGGCTCTTGTGTATTGCATTCCATACTCGCTCAGGCGTCCACAATATTGCTCGTAAGTCCGCACCTACACATTAGAGTGAACAAATTCGACATTAGAAATTGTGCACGAGATAAATTGGCCGTGCATGCACATGTATCATCTATGGATCCGACGAGTAATTGGTGAGGAGATCAGGGATACTCACAAATGTCTTGAGGCAGTCCCAGTCATCAACAACAGGTTGTTTTTCAGGTCGAACAGTAGTAAACATGCTTGCAGCATTGGAGCCTCCGAACAGGTGGTTGACAATTTGGTTGATGCTGCGGTCAACGTGGGATCGACGAGCAATTTGTTCATCCAATCTCTTCTGTGCTTGCACACTCTCAAAAGATCCTTTCGGAGCTTTTTGCACCTACATCCACCCTCATGTAGTCAATCGACAAGGTGTCCCAATAACAAGAGGCAAGATAGACATAGCAAGGAACACTAGTTCAAAAAAATCACATTGCTTTGATTAATTACTAGTCAGAACGGATAAATTAATATGCAACATAATTGACGGTGATGGAAACGGACCTGGCGTTGGAAAAAGACCAAATCAGCATCCCGTTGGGGAACTGCCCGGGAATTCGAAGAAGGGAGCTCCTCCAAGGAAACGGAAGAGACTTTCTCAGAGCGTTGGCCCATGTAAGTAGAGAGGAAGGCATTGCTGAGATTTGTGTTCCCATATTGCATCACATGGGACAGAGTGGTCCTCTTCTTCACTGCAATGTATTGCTCCTGCAATGTTTCCTCCCCCAAATTGTGGGCATCACTGTTCTCACACACCCAAATTTGGATCAATAGAAACAAAAACAAAGAACAGAGAATGATTACATGTACATTTGGCAAAGAAATCATGCCCCTCGTATAGAGACCGACACACGTGCTTATCTCATCTAACTAGTCCTTTTGTTTTCCTTTTGAAAGAGAGAGAGAGAGAGAGAGAGAGAGAGTCAATTCTTGCTTTTGCATTTTATGATTGAATGTTCACGTACAATTACTTCAAAAAATAGAGAACTGACATAATAATACCTGTCCTCCATCCAAGCGATGCTGTAGAGATCCCCCAAACAAGTGTCATACTCGGAGGCATGACCGTTCGTAGAATCTCCAGAGCAGTAGTAGGCATAGCTGCTCTCCTTGGAATTGGACGCCGTGGTCGCATAGATCCCCATGTTCTTGGGGAGCAACCCTTGCAGCATGCTCCCTGACTCGCATGCCTCTATGTACATCACCATGTTCATGTACTTCTTCGCCTTATACATCTGCTTTAGCACTTTCATCAGGTCATTCGCGAATATGTTTTCTCCCACAGGCATGGCCAATAGTCCCGGGCTCCCATGGTCAGCGTAATAGAAGAAGACGTGGTCATTCGGGCCGCTGTTCAAAACCTTGCCACTGCCCCCCTTGAGGGCTGCCTTGTTCCCGAGAAGGACTGCATACAAGTTGGCTGCTGTGGTCGCAGCACCGGTGTAATCCTGCAATATTACCCAGTCAGTTAATTGGGATTGAAAATCAGTCACGTCAGTATGCATCATTCTATATAGTGGATGTAAAAAGTAGCTAGATAAAGAGTGTTGAACTTAGACCTTGGGAACTCCACTGTAGACATCGGGGCCGTTGGGTTTGTTGATGATGATACCCTTGGTGGGATTATTCTCATCATTGGCGATGTCATCGTACATGAATACGATGATGTTCTCATCTTTCAATCCATTTGCCTTGAGGATTTGGTAGGCATGACACACATCAGCCTACACAGATACAAATCACACAGGTCGATTAATTTTACATACATCTAAACATACATGATGTCCATAACATATTTTACACATATGCAGTAGCTAATGCTGATTTTGGGTGGAGGATCACCTGGTGCCTGTAGTTTTCATAACCACTGGATCCGGCAACTAGAACAGCCCATTGGGTGCCCTCACTATCACCATAATTACCACCCGACTTCGACACAATTTCTCGAAAGCTCGTCCGACTCTCACTCACAGCCGCCATCATCAATGCTGTGAGGAGGAGGAAAGGAACAAGGCTGCCATATAAGGAGGTCATCATCTTCACGATGAAGAGTTTGATGAGAAATGAGATTGAGGAGGATGGTTTGGATGTGGGGAATGGGAGGGAGGTTTTTATAGTGGTGGGAGTGCGGGGACTTAGTGCGCGAAGATATGTCTAAGGCGTGTCCACATGGAGTTGCTATTGATGGCAAATCCAACTTGGGGGAATTCGATGACCCCATTCCGTCAAAGACTTGGAAGATATGGCCAACGTACTAAATGGATTTTCGTTGGTATCCCATCAGTCTTCACCCGTTCCAAAATTCTCCTCCTCCATCATCGCCATCTTCTCTCGCCATTCATTGGATAGTCTCTTTAATGCTTCATTTTGCCCATTTTTTGGGTGTGAAAGGATTACTTGATGAGTCAAAGTAGCCAATAAGTTCCTTCCTTTCCTACGCGCGTCCTTTACACGGTAATATTTGTGCTTAAAAGGATGTGTCTATCGTAGATAATTAGGGTATCGATAAATAAGATGCTGAAGGACGGAGAATAATCAAGAAGCACTGGATGGAACAATTTGCGTAGCTGACAAAGTCAAGGGATAATATAGAGTAACTTGTGGCATGATGAGATCACAAGAAATCCATCCACAAGTGGCATCGATACAAACCCGAGTCTTAAAATAAAAATGAAGTACAACTTCGCACTATATATCAACTTTAGACCATGTTACAATTTCTTGCAGAATTGCATGCAGCAAATAGAATGATTTCCCTAAATATTCCTAACTCATTCTCTCATCTCAATTTATCATTTGGTTGTTATGTATACCCTAGTCACATATTCCACAGTTCGCTTTCACAGCACAACATCTTCAAGTTACACACATAAAAATTTATTTGGCTTACTGACACAATTTGTCTTTTGTATTTTTTTTGGTAGGCCTACGATGTTGTTATTTAATCACAGATCCATGAATGTGCTCTCTATCTCTCAACACTAGTGTGGGATTTTTGTAAGATCATAAATAATTATTTTAAAAATTTAAACTGTTAGATGAATACACAATTTAATAATTAGTTATTGTATCAACTCGAGTTTTAGGTGCTTTTCTTTGGATCGGAACAAAGAAATCAAACCCTTGGAATGGTTTTTGTTTGCCAACAACTCACCCCATCGTCACATCATTAAAAGATCACACTACCATCTCTTTGGGTTAGAACTTCCTTTTGAATTGCATGGTTTCCTTTATGTGTTGGACATTTTAATTCTTTGGTATAAATGAGAAGCAGTTTCTTGTACGAGAGCAATAATCATTCAATAAAGTACTTGATGATCTCCTAAGCAATTCCTTCATATAATCTAGTATGTGGATCTTATTCACACACACACACACAGACAAAATGAAAGTTTGTTTTGGGCGTGTCCTGATTGAGTTTACTTTTTGCTTTTACTCGATCAAAATCATATTTTGCTTATTGATTTGGACTTTTTCAAATCCGACACAGTTTGAAGTTTTCGTACAATACTAAGGTAGGTATGTAAATTAACATATGATATTTTGTAGACTCTGAACTTTTAAATTATAATTCTGAACTTTCATGAAAAAGCAAAAAGCATATTTTTTTTCCTTTTCAGCTTTTAGTTTCGTTGAAAGAAACGGACCTCACAAACGTGAAAGACTTGACAAACGTGGTGGAGATGAGACTGAGATGAGTCGAGTCCACTGGACAAAAACAGTTACGGCAGAATTAGTGCTTGAGAGTAATTGGCTTACCCCACTTCCAGTGGGTCAAAAAGTAGGCATTAGCCCGGTGATCACGTTCGAATTCTAAACGTCAGTCCAATTCATTAGTCAGTAACGTGTTTCTTCATTTAGATGTTGACCCTGCAACGACGTGGCTTGCGATTTTCATAAAATATGGGAGCATCTCATGCAGGACCAGAGGGTGGTCTCCTACGCATCCTTCCCTTAGCTTTAGAAAAATCTACTTCTGTAATGTCCTCGAATGCATCCCGTGGGAGAATAACTTAATCAGACGAGGATTGAGAAAAAGCAACCAATATATACATTTGACTGGAAGCTTTCCGGTAAACAGCCAGTGAAGTTGCTTCCTCAGTATCAAGAGATAGTGGGTGAGACCTCTTTATGGTGGACTGGTGGGGTACAATGAGAAGCATGCTATACTGTACATATTCAAAGATTGATGTCTTGAATTTTCATATTCAATTGGGCCCCTCGTCTCTCTCTCTCTGCCTTTTCTTGTTCATATTCTAGAAGCGCAGATTGCTTGATTGATTGAATATTCTCGAGTGATTGCGTTTCGTGTCGTATGGTTCGCTTTGTGGCGTTCACTTGACCTGTCATTTCTTGAAGGCGGCCAACCCAACCTTTTCCTCCTGCGCGTTCTCACTTTACGTTTCTGGCTTGCACCCTCTTATTCGGCTTTTAGAAGAAGCTGACTCACACGCTGTTGCGGTGAGCTGAGAGGGAATCCAAGTGTGATAGGCGTGGAATCTATCTGGCGCTTATGTAATCAACCGCATCAAGCGCATCGAAAACAATTGACTAAAAATTGAAGCTTGATTCACGCCATTGATGGCAGTGACATCGACACCATAATAGGTGGCTCTTCCCATCCGACAATCCCATAGTACGTTTCTGATGCATTGCGAATATCCCTCTACGTACGATTTATTGTTTTCAGACTCGTGCATGTACAGGAATAGGGTTAGTAGACCAAAACAGAAGGAAAAGCAAACTGGACGTGGAAAATAAGGAAACCGTCTCTCGCTCTCCGCATGCTTCTCAACTTAATGCACCCTCTCTGACTCTGGTCATTTATCACCAATTCTTATCAAAACTAGAAACAATCCAGCTTTATGCTAGTGACTTGTCACTATTACCCCCACAAGACCAACATCACTTCTTTTCAACCGATGGGATGTGATCGAAACCTAAATCTTCATTCAGAGAATTTGAACGGGGACCCTAGCTGTCATCTCCCTTTTTTTTGATTTGTACACACCCTTCTCAACGCAAACACCTTACACCCTCCTTTCATGGCTCCCTAAGTTCCTCTTTCCTTTCCCCTAGGTCAAGAAATCTTCTGGATGTGAGTATCCTCTCGACTTGTTACTTTGTGGATCCTATGGATCAGAAGACACTTCTGAATCTTGAAAAGACACTGTGGAATAGATGCATGATGTCTAAAGACTAAAAGACAATCCCCAGTGAAAGGCATGATGGCTGTCCCATTGGGATAGAATACTTGTCTTTCACCATCATGGTCCAATCCACCATCCCTTATTTTATGTATGCACCACGGGTTAAAGTACTCCACAAGTGCCAAAACTTGACATTGATGGATACTTAAGTGTTAAAACTTCTAAACGCATATTTAAGTGCCTTTTTTTATAAAAAAAATTGGGATACTTAATTACCAACTCCAACAAAGGTAGCCAAAAATCTGACATGACTTATTTTAATAATATAAGTGGTCTACATGGCTTGCTGGAAAACTTACTTAGCAATGAAAGTGCAAAATGTAATTTATTAATTTAATGTTAATTAAAATAAAAAAATAAAAATCAAAAAAAGGGAAAGAGATAGATTCGGTGAGGGCCTCTACAGCCCTTGTTGTTGCTGACCCACCATCGCTGGAAAGGGCTGGTAACGATGGGGCGAGGGTTGATCGTGGTGATTGAGGCTTGGGTAGTGGCCGATGACCTTGGTCTACATCGAGGGTGAAAGTCGTTGGCCCTTGCCCAGTTGGGCCAAGGGCTATCAGTTGCTCGCTGGGGTGACCCATGTCACATGCTCCCCGACTCACACCCCTCTATATATATTGTCATATTCATGCACTTCTTCACCTTATACCTTTGCTTCAGCACGTCCATTAGGATGTTTGCATAAACATTGTTCTCCATAGGCAATTGTCATGAGCCAATTGATCTAGCGTTCCCTTCAACCCGTGCGGCTTTAGGATTTTTCCGAAGCAGCCTTTTCCACTCAACTTACAAAGATTTTAGAGAGAGAAACTCTAGAGAGAGAAGCTCATATTATTTATCTTGTGAATAAGATAATACAAATGAGGGGATGTGACTCCTATATATACAAGTACATGACAAACCATATTCGTAGATCTCTCGTCGATCATATGGTAGAGATCGTATCTCCCCAACTACCACCTATCCACATTTATTATATGAGTGTACAATTACCACATCGTCGTCCCCCATGAGTATTCTAGAAGATTGAATAAAACCCTAGGACTTAGGGATAATAGTTGATGGTCGCTCGTTCCAAAGGATTGGTCACGACGTCGTGCAAAAATCCTCTTGAATTGTTCACGTCTTTGAGCCGTGACACAAGCACACTAGTTCGTGCTCCTGTGGTCAGCAATAGAATAAGGCGTGGTTGTCTGGTCCATTATTCAAAAGCTTGTCATCCCACGCTAAGGGCCATCTTGTTTCCGAGAAGGACTGCATACAAGTTGGCTGCTATGGTCACATCAACGGCGTAATCCTACAATATTTTACCCAATTGGTTAATTAGGATTGTATCACCCTAATACGCATCCTCTTAAAAAATGGATGTAGAAAGTGGCTAGATAAAGAGTGTTGAACTAAGACCTTGGGAACTCCATCGTAGACACCGAGGCCGTTGGTTTTGTTAATGACGATACCCTTGGTGGGATTATAATTGCTATGGGCAATGTCGTCGTAGATGAACACGATGATATTCTCATCTTTCAATCCATTTGCCTTAAGAGGTAGAAGGACAATAAAAGTGCAAAACGAATTATACGGCGCTTAGTTAAGTGTCAAAAGTTTTTTTTTTTTTTTCAAATTACTTAAGTGCCATTATTTTTAAAAAAATGACCACTTATGTGCTAAGTCCAATTAATGTTGCCATAAATCTGACATGGTCATTTTTTTTGTATGACATTTTCTTATGTTAGAGAAAGCTATGATATTTCTATTGGTTATTTGTATGTTTTGAGATTGCATGTATAAGGCATGTGGATTGCCCGTATATGGCACATAATTCATACATATTTCTATTTAATTGTGTATGTCTTAATTGAGATATTATTTTATAATATTTGTCTAACAAAGTTTATAAATAAGCTGATGTATTCTTCATTAATATATATCAAATTATATATAAAATTGTACAATTTCTTAGAAGTAGCACATATACTCCATACATGTAATTCACAAGCTATACACAAGCATTATGACGACGCATATCATCATCCTCACTTTGTTTTTCTAGAATAAGTTTGAATAGAAACTGCCACCACACGATCCTTGTCTACTTTAGCGTTGCACATGTTCCCCATGGCTCGTGTATTGCATTCCATAATCACTTAGGCGTCCACAATATTGCTCATAAATCCTCACCTATACATGAGATGAACAAATTCGACATTAGAAAATGTTTGCGAGATAAATTAGTTGCACATGCACTGTATCGTATATGGATTGGACAAGTAATTGATGAGGAGATCAAGGAGACTCACAAATATCTTGAAGCAGTCCTAGTCATCAACAAGAAGTTGGTCACTGAGTTGAACAACAGCAACATGCTTGCGGCAGTGGAGCCTCCAAACATGTGGTTGACAATTCGGTTGATGTTGCGGTCAACATGCGACCAGCGAGCAACTTGTTCGTCCAGTCTCTTCGTGCTTCCACACTCTCAGCAGACTCACCACTTGACGTGGCCATTTTTTATATGATATTTTCTTATGTTAGAGAAAACTATGATATTTTTATTGGTTATATGTTTCTTTTAAGATTGCAAGTAAATGGCATGTAAGTTGCTTGTATATGGCACGTATATCTCTATTAAATATTGCATATCTTAATTGAGATATTATTTTAGAATAATTATCTAATAAAGTTTATAAATAGGTTAATGTATTCTTCATTTAATAGATATCAAATAATATAACAAAATCTACAATTTCTTAAAAGCAGCACATATACTCCATACATGTAATTCACAAACCTTACACAAGCATTATGATGACGCTGATCATCATTCTCACTTTGCTTTTCTAGAACAAGCTTGAATAGAAGCTACTTCCATACGATCCTTGTCTACTCCAGCATTGCACATGTTCGCCATGGCTCTTGTGTATTGCATTCCATACTCACTTAGGCGCCCACAATATTGCTCGTACGTCCTCACCTATACATGAGAGTAAACAAATTCGACATTAGAAACTGTTCACAAGATACATTAGGTGCACGTGCACGTGTATCTGATATGGATTGGACAAGTAATGATGAGGAGATCAAGGAGACTCACAAATGTCTTGAGGCAGTCCCAGTCATCAACAACGGGTTGGTCACTAGGTCGAACAATAGTCAACATGCTTGCAGCAGTGGAGCCTCTGAACAGGTGGTTGACAATTTGGTTGATGCTGCGGTCAACATGCGAACGGCGAGCAATTTGTTCGTCCAGTCTCTTCTGTGCTTCCACACTCACAGCAGACCCTGGCAGAGCTTTTCGCACCTACAACCACCCTCAAGTAGTCAATCAACCAAGGTGTCCCACTATCAAGAGGCAAGACAGACATAGCAAGAAACACGCTTTAAGAAGAATCACATTTCTTTGTTTAATTACCAGGTAGAACAGATAAATTAATATGCAACATAATCAAGGGTGATGGAGACGGACCTGGCGTTGGAAAAAGACCAAATTAGCATCCCGTTGGGGAACGGCCCCGGAATTCGAAGAAGAGAGCTCCTCCAAGGGAACGGAAGAGACTTTCTTGGAGCTTTGGCCCATGTAAGTAGAGAGGAAGGCCTTGCTGAGACTTGTGTTCCCATATTGCATCACATGGGACAGATTGGTCCTCTTCTTGACTTCTAAGTATTGCTCCTGCAATGTTTCCTTCCCCAACTCGTGGGCATCGCTGTTCTCACACGCCCAAATTCAGATTAATGGAGACAAAAAAAGAGAACAGAGAATGATTACATGTACAATTGGCAAAGAAATTACACCCTTCATATAGAGACAGACACGTACTTATCCAGCTGGCCTTTTTTTTTTAAATTTTAAAGAGAGTCGTTTCTCACATTTGCATTTTACAATCAAATGTGCATGTACTGTTACTTTCGAATATAGAGAGATGACATAATAATACCTGTCCTCCATCCAAGCGATGCTGTAGAGATCCCCCAAACAAGTGTCGTACTTGGAGGGATCACCGTCTGTAGAATCTCCAGGGCAGTAGTAGCCGTAACTGCTCTCCTCGGCATTGGACGCCGTGGTCGCATAGATCCTTATGTCCTTGGGGAGCAACCCTTGCAACATGCTCCCTGACTCACATGCTTCTATGTATATCACCATGTTCATGTACTTTTTCGCCTTATGCATTTGCTTCAGCACATTCATTAGGTCGTTTGCGTATACGTAGTCCCCCACAGGCATGGACACTAGTCCAGTGCTCCCGTGGTCAGTGTAATAGAAAAAGACGTGGTCATTCGGGCCACTGTTCAAAACCTTGCCGCTACCCCCACTGAGGGCCGTCTTATTCCTGAGAAGGACTGCATACAAGTTTGCTGCTGTGGTCGCATCACCGGTGTAATCCTACAATATTACCCAATTGGTTAATTAGAGTCGAACATCAATCACACCAATATGCATCCTCCTATATAGTGGATGTGTAACTAAATAAAGAGGGTTCAACTAAGACCTTGGGAACTCCATGGTAGACATCGTGGCCGTTGGGCTTGTTGATGATGATACCCTTGGTGGGATTATACTTGCTATGGGCGATATCATCATACATGAACACGATGATGTTCTCATCTTTCAATCCATTTGCCTTGAGAATTTGGTAGGCATGGCACACATCAGCCTACATAGACACATCAAACAGGTCAATTCATGCTGCTTATGAGTTACGGAAGTATGTACAACCAACAAGTTGTCCATACTATATTTTATACAATGAAAATATGATGATATACGGTAGCTAATATGGATATTAAGTGGGGAATCACTTGGTGTCTGTAATTATCATAACCGTTGGATCCGGCAACTAGAACAGCCCATTGGGTTCCCTTACTTTCACCATAATCAGCACCCAACTTCGACACAATTTCTCGAAAGCTCCTCCGACTCTCGCTCACAGCCACCATCATCAGTGCTGTGAGGAGGAGGAAAGGAACAAGTCTGCCATATAAGGAGGTCATCATCGTCCCGATGGAGAGTTTGATGAGAAATGAGTTTTAGGAGGATGATTTGGATGAGGGAAATGGGAAGGAGGTTTAAATGGAGGTGGGCGTCAGGGGTCTCAGTGCGCAATGATATGGCTAAAGTGTGTCTATATGGAGTTACTGTTGATGGCAAATCCACCTCGGGGGGGATTCGATGACCCCACTCCTTAAAAGACTGGAAAGATACGGCCAACGTACTACAGGATTTTCAGTGGTACCCATCAGTCTTCACTTAGGCTCCACCCGTTCCAAAATTCTCCTCCTTCATCGCTATCCTCCCTTGCCCTTCATTGGATAGTTTCTTTAGTGCTTCATTTTTCTCATTTTCAAGGTATTAAAGGATTACTCAATAAGTCAGAAGTAGTCAATGAGTTCCTTCCATTTTGATGTGCTTTTCTTTTTGTTATGCTCTGATTCTTAACTTATTTTAAAACTTTTATCCAGTTTCTTTGCAGAGCATGGGTGTCGAACTCTATACTTAAAATTAAATGTCCTCGCCCTTAGCCCTCCTGAAAAGGTGGGAAATCAAACTCCATTCTCCCCTTTCCTATTTGGGAAGAATGGTCATTGAAATAAACTCCAGTGGTTTAGGCGTGTCATTTACATGATAATTTTTGTGCTTAAAAGGATGTGTCTATTATAGATAATTAGGGTGTCAATAAATAAGATGTTGAAGGACGGAGACTAATCAAGAAGCACTTGAAGGGGCAATTTGCATAGTTGACAAAATCGAGGAACGTAGAGCAACTTGTGGCACGATGAGATCACAAGAAATCCATCTAAAAGTGGCATAAAAACAAACCCAAGTCTTTAAACAAAGATGAAGTATAAATTCGCACTATATCTCAACTTTGGATCTTATTACAATTTCTTGCGGAATTGCATGCGGCATATAGAAAGATTTCCCTATATATTCCTAACTCATTCTCCGATCTCAATTTGTCATTTGATTGATATGTATATCCTTGCCGTTTATTCCAGAGTTTGCTCTCATAGCACATCATCTTCGGGTTATACACACACACATACATACGTATATACACACAAACAATTTGTCTTTTGTTTGTTTATTTGGTAGGGTTATGATGTTGTGGAGGTTAACACCTTAAATTTGCAAATATAATGCTCGATTTAATCACATATCCATTAAGGTTCTTTCTATCTCTTAACACTAGTGTGGGATTTTTGGAAGACCACTACCTATTATTTTAAAATTTTAAACTGTCATGAATGCGTGATTTACCATTTAATTATTTTATCAACTTGAGTTTTAGGTGCTTTTCTTTGGATCAGGACCAAGAAATCAAACCCTTGTAATGGTTTTTGCTTACCAACGACTCACGTCATCATCACATCATTAAAAGATCGCATACCAACTCTTCTGGTCAGAACTTCCTTTTGAATTGCGTGGTTTCCTTTATGCGTTGGACATTTTAATTTCTTGATATCAATGAGAAGCACCTTTTTTTTCGAGAGCAATAATCATCAAATAAAGTACTCGTTCGTATCCTAAGCAAATCCTCTTATAATCTAGTATGTGGATCTTCTATATATATATATAATACAAAGTAAAAGTTTGTTTTGGGCACGTTCTGATTGAGTTTTACTTTACTTTTACTTAGTGAAAATCATATTGCTTATCCATTTGGACTTGTTAAAATCCAACATAGTTTTGAAGTTTCCATACAATAAGCAGGTAGATATGTAAATTAACATATGATATTTTGTAGTTTCTGAAATTTTTAATTAAAATTCTTGATTTTCAGGAAAAAGCAAAAATATTTTTTTCCCTCTTTAGCCTTTATTTTCACTGAAACAAACGGACATCTTACAAATGTGAAAGACTTGACAAAGGTGATGGTGGTGAGGATACAAAAATAATTGTGGCAAAATTAATGGTTGAGAGTATACAAGGGGGTGATTCCGCACGACACCTAAAAGGCAAACCCCACTTCCGGTGGGTCAAAAAGAAGGTATTATCTCTTTGATCACGTTCGAATACAAAAACTCTGTCCAATTCAGTAGGTACTAACGCGTTTCATCATTTAGATGTTGACCCTGCAAAGACGTGGCCAGCGATTTTCATAAAATATGGGAGCATCTCATGCAGGATGAGAGGGTGGTCTCCTTCGCATCTGTCCCTCAGCTTTAGAAGACCACAACTGGATTGGCAACCAGAAAGAATCAACTTGTTTAATCTCCTCGAATGCATCCTGTGGGAGAATAACTTAATCAGACGAGGGTTGAGAGAAAGCAACCAATATAAACTTATGACTGGAAGCTTTCCGGGAAATAGCGAGTGGAGGAAGTTGCTTTCTCAGTATCAAGAGAGAGCGTGTGAAACGTATCCTTCTGTGTTGTTACAAAAGATAATCATCGCTTTAGTGCCCCACTAAGAGCTCAGTTATCCTCAGTGGACTAGTGGGGTAGAATAAGGACTCGAGTTTTCATATTTGATTGGAGCCCTCCACTCTCTCTCTCTCTACACCTTTTCTCTAGAAGCTCTGATTTTGGGATCGATTGAATTGTCCCGAAAGATTGCATTTCGTGGTGAGGGGTTGACTTGACTTGTCATTTCTCGAAGGCCGCCGGCCAACACAACCTTTTCCTCTGGCACGTTCTTATTGGTTCATGGTCTCGGGCACGAAAGGTGATAGTGTTTCTCTTGTCTGTCCAAGAGTTGACTAAGTGACCTGTTCCTGAGTCTTCTTTAAGCCTTTTAAAGATTTGTTTAGGTTTAATTGTTTCTTGTTCATACTCTAGAAGCTCTGATTGTGGAATTGATTGAATGTTGTTGGGTTGACTTGACCTGTCATTTCTCGAAGGCGGCCGGCCAACACAACCTTTTCCTCTGGCACGTTCTTATTCATGCGTTGCAGGGCTTGCACACTCTTCTTTCTTTTTTAGTAGAAGCTGACTCGCACACTCTCGACGCACGGAATGAAATACCTAAAATGGGTATGTATTTAGTGAGTCATAGGTGAGGCAAGCTTATATGGAGTCCAAGTGTGATGGGCGTGGAATGGATCTTGTATTCATGTAATCAACTACATCGAGAACAAATGACTAAAAGTTGAGCTTTGATTCACATCGTTGATGACCATGACATCGACACCATAATAGGTTTTGATTCCGATGGGTAGATTTTGGGTTTTAAAAACTGAGAAATCTGTATTCAAGAGTAAGTTTCAGATTCCAAACGGAATCTATAAAGAATCTGAAACTATAAAGAATCTGTAACTGCTCACCCCTAATAATTGTTAGCTTTTCCCATCCAACAGTCTCATCATATGTTTCTGATGCATTATGGATATCCCAATATAGATCAAATAATATAATGAAGATTATAACTATATTTGAGTCACTTAATCATTGGCCTCCAATTGCACTCAATAATGAACACGATATTTAGCTCTCATAATTTATCTTGAAATAATCTTTCAATCTCGTAAAAGGATTATACAATTTTATTAGAACATTTTAATTGACCGCAACTCTTGAATTCTTATTGTAATTTCATGAAAGAAAGCCCACCACCAAGCACCTAGCACCAATTGGAATTTCACTCACACGTTTACACCCACGACACTCAATAACCGGCCCTTCACTTAAATAATCCGACTTGAACAATATATATCCAATTGGACTCCCCAATTTTGGCTCCACGACTCCAACGAACAGTAGGAAAGTTAATTTCTATGTATTTCCTTTCTCTAATTTTGCTTGGCGACAACGCTTGCACAAAACAAAAAATCCTACTCCAACTTGGACTATGACACCGAAGAGGAATCTGGATTTCCATGACATATATTTGGATCCACAAATAACAATTTATTATGGTCGTATTTTTTCATGGACTTAAACTCGAGACATATTTTAACAATCTCTATCTTAGCTTGACGTTTGAGCCAAGTCATAATTGCTTCATTGAGCATGTGAACTTCACTGCTAGTCTTCCATAGCTCTTCGTGAGCTCAACCTCTATTGTCATCTTCCAAGTTTAATCTGCATTTGAACTTCGCCACAACGGTAGATCGCATCAGTACACAAACTCCACATGCACTTTTAACTAATTCACAAATATTTTCCAACACAATCTCCTTAACCATAGATAAAGTAAAACACTATTGTATCCTTGTCTATTTTGAGATCAAACATGCACCTTGTTAAACTCAGCTATTACAACAACTATTGGCTCCAAGCTCCAAGCACCCAATGTTGATTACCATGCTATTATCCTCTACCTGAAGAGTTTCTAGTTGGAACTCCATCTTGAGCTAAACACTGTCCAACATCCATATAAATATTGTCACAATGCCTTCTATCTAGAAGTAGGGCAGACTCATCAAATGTAACTTTATTTGTTGATAACATGTGAATTTGATTATGGGCACCATAACTGATTGGCCCACTCACCTTGTGCATGGCCAAGGGAAATGCACTTTCTTATCCTTCCATCGAATTTACCATCACTCACTTGAACATATCATGGATAACTAGATAACGTAAGAACAGAATAACCAGAAACATTACATGACCATACTTCCTTAACTAGGTCTAAAAGAACTAGCACCCTTTAGTATTAGCACCCTTTAGTATTATTAACGTTGGTTTCTACCAAAGTACCAAGGTAAAGATTCATCCGTGCGACCTCTCGGTGAAGAAGATGGTAGATACCGATTCATGGTGTTTTATTCAATCCTACTGCTCTCCCAAAGAAAATCCCAACACCATCGCCACCAATCCCTCATTTCCAGCCCGATTTACCTCCATAATCAGACTCAGGGCCGAAGCCATAAAGATTGAGACAAAAACCTATTTCCCCGTTTTACACGCCTATTTAGAAGTTGATCAAGAGAAACTCACCTTGCAAACCAATTGAACTAGGGCCAGGAGAAGCTTATCCTCCTATAGACCCTCCAGTTGATGACCAAAAGACTCATGAACCCCTCCAGACTGATTAAACACAGCCACAGGACTTCCGGCTATACTTATACTCTCCTGTTGAATTTCCTTTGATACCTACCCTTAAGCTAGCACAAGAATTTGAAAGGATTAGTTCTGGCCAATGATTTAAACATGTTTCTAAGGTGCCAAATCCTTCGGGAGTAGATGCTGCTGGAAATCCTAAAAAGATTTCTACAGGAGGATTTGTCCTTAATTGGCAAACCGAAAATGCTTTTATACAGAACAAAGTCCTTGCCTCTTATACAACAGCTCTTAAGCAGATTGGAATAACTCTAGGCATGATGCACGAAAGGTTTGATAGTGTACATCAGAGAATTGGGTCATCCGCTAAAATAGAAGGGGATGATCAGGAATCTTGACAAGAGACTTGCCAATCTTGAAGCTGGAAGGATTTGGCATCACTACTGGGAAAGCCCACTTGAAGAAAATGCTAATGCAAAACGGCTGATTGTTGAGCTCAAGGAACATGGTCTTCTTCTTGCCCAAAGTCATACAACTGCCAGAAAGACTTCATCCCTCAGCGTCCTAACATCCGAACGCTCAGGGACCACATCAGAGACCCAAAAAAGAAAAAGTTAAATACAAGAACCTACGGGTGGTCTCAGAGACAGATCCTCCGTCTTTCATGGTTTCCAATCCTATTGAGTCATTCTTATGACAACAACACTTAGCAAGCAATCACGACAATCGTGTCCGATGCTGATGAATTTGAGGAATGCTCGAGTGACTCAGATACTTGTCAGAAATATCAGTATCATTACCATCTAACGGGACTACTCTAGTCCAGAATAATGATGGCAGACAATAATGACAAAGAATTTTCCATTGCAGAACAGTTCCAGCCATGCTCATCCAATGTTTTCCAAGGAGAAAGAAAAACACAACTCTCCTAAAGGTTGGGTTTACCTTGGATGATCTCCCATACTCACAATGGATAGATCGTCTTCAAGAATTTCATGATTTGATACCCACTAGATCATTAAATCCCGAACTATCATATTTGGATGTTTTATCCGAATTTGTAAGTGGATTCACAGGAAGTCTGAAAGGATGATAAAATTGTCCAACCTCGGCAGACCAAAACAATTTCCTGGCATTTGGAAACTTTTTTCAAACGCTCAATTTGATTCAATAAATATTCATTGATGATACTAAGTATCATAAAGAATAAACGGCACAAATTATTTGACAGGAAATGCTGTTCCCACAAAGGAAATTTTTTTAAAATTGGTACTTCAAGGAAATTATGAAGTTCTTTTATGATATAAGAGCTGATCTGGCGCTTAAGCTAGTCTTCTTGACGTCAATTTCAAAGAAACTTGCCAATGTCGTTGAAGAAAATTTCAAATTAAGCCAAAAAGTTTGGACGCTATGCTCAGAGAAAATCAGCAAAAAGTTCATTTAGCAATTGATGATCTTTGCCACAAAAGTCCGACCATCAAATCCTATCTCCAGGTGAATGCTCAGTCCGATAAGGAATGTCAGGAGCCTGAGTTACAAATCAAATATCCAAAATGCTGATTGTGACTGCTCAAACAAGAAGCAGAAACATCACAAAAAGATCCGAGTCCAAGTCTTCCAAGAAGAAGAGACACAAGTTCCTTTGCAAATCGAAGTTTCCTTGAAAAAGAAGAAGAAAGGAAACATATGTTTTATTTGCAGGTAGAAGGAACATCTTGCAAAAAAAAAAAAAAAAGTGTGGATGCAAGGAAATGGAGAAAGGAGACATAAGTGAATATACCTATTGAAGAAGAAGATATCGACGGTTAACCCGATGACACTTAAGGAGTCCTCATCGCTTACGGGATAAGGCCGACGTGCAATCGTGGGGCCTAGAATTGTGGAGTTGCAATTGTACCCGCTTGTCACCGCATGTAGAGTATTAACAGCTTATAAGCTATTATATTTAGTAGATTATAAAAGACAGTGTGTAGCGATTGTAAGAGGGACCACGATAATCAAGAACAAATTCTCTATGTATTTTCAATTTATCATTATATATCCAATTTCCTGTATTTGCAGTTCTTTTCCTTTAAATCATTATTCTTCATCCTTGTTATGCGATTCACTTTATGTCTGAATCGCCCCTGAACTCTTTTAACAGAAAATCAAAGATCAAACCTTTTTCACTAAACGGGGCAAATCCCAATTTCTAGTGAAACAATATGTAATTATTTAATCCGATCATTTCTCGCAGACTCATGGTAGGTCGTATCACGTCATATTTCAATTGCCTGTTTTCTTAAATACTGAGCTCATTCCAACAATCTAAGCCCACTTAATGAAGAGAGTTAGCCGTGCGGCTTTTGGATGATTGGAAGGTAAATATATACATATATATAAAGCTAGCGAATACATACAAATGTATCCTTGGAAGCTCAAAAACTGTAAAGGATATATAAGCTCAATTTGATGAAGCCGAGGATATGAGTGATGCATTAGATTAAATTCACGTTTGTCTGCATGCTGGTTGTTTTCTGTCAGTCGTTTTGTCTCCAGATGATTAATTAAGTTCACAAAGAAGCAAATCGTCACTCTCAGTATATATCCACAATGCCGTAATCCCCCCTCAATCGGAAACTCTATTACTTTATTCAAAGGGTTTTTGATATATTTTCCTGTCTTTGCTCATTTCTCAAGTGAAAGCAATGCCATCCCTTCATTTAAACAGCTAGCTCAGGTGCTTTTCTTGTTTGACGTCAATCCTTTCATCAATCGAAACCTACCCTTAATAGTGGTCATCATCCAGTCGTCGCAATTAGGTTAATAGGGTTGAAAAGGATATGGTGCAAATCCGATTACCTGTCTTGTAAAGATGATTCACGACAATTGCCAAGAAAGAAAGAAGCTGACCATATCATTAACCATTTGAAAAGATGCTGACATACTTTCTAACAAACTTTGAACATTTTGACGAGCCGACTGATTGACAAGATACATAGAGAGCTCGCCAATGTAAATTTATTCCAATTTCTTAGTAGTAGCATATATGCTCAATATACGTAATTCAGAAATGTGCAGAAAAGCATTATTGGAACACTGATCATCGTTTTCACTATGCTGACCAGAACAAGCTTGAATAGCAGCTGCTACCGTACGATCCTTATCTACTCCAGCATTGCACATGTTTGCCATGGCTCTTGTGTATTGCATTCCGTACTCGCTCATGCGTCCACAATATTGCTCATAAGTCCTCACCTATACGTCACAATGAATAAATCCAACATCAGAAACTATTTGCGAGATAAATTAGCTGCAAATACACATGTATAATGTAGGGATTGGAAAAGTAATTGATGAGGAGATCATCGAGACTCACAAATGTCTTGAGGCAATCCCAGTCATCAACAACAGGTTGGTCTTCAGGTCGAACAGCAGTCAACATGCTTGCAGCATTGGATTCACCGAACAAGTGGTTGATAATTTGGTTGATGCTGTAATCAGCATGCGATCGGCGAGCAATTTGTTCGTCCAGTCTCTTCTGTGCTTCTGCATTTTCAGCAGACCCTTTTGGAGCTTTTTGTACCTACAACCACCCACAAGAAGTAAATGGACAAGGTGTCCCAATAACAAGAGACAAGACAGACATAGCAGAAAACACTAGTTAAAAATAATCATATTCCTTTGTTTAATTACAGGTGAAAATGAATATGCAATATAATCAACGGTGATGGAGACGGACCTGGCGCTGGAAAAAGACCAAATCAGCATCCCGTTGGGGAACTGCAAGGGAATTCGAAGAAGAGAGGTCGTCCAAGGGAACGGAAGAGACTTTCTTAGAGCTTTGGCCCAAGTAAGTAGAGAGGAAGGCCTTGCTCAGTACTGTGTTCCCATATTGCATCACATGGGATAGATTGGTCCTCTTCTTCACCGCTAAGTATTGCTCCTGCAATGTTTCCTTCCCCAAATCGTGGGCATCACTGTTCTCACGCCCAAATTCGGATTGATGGAGACAGAGACAAAGAGAATAGAGAATGAGTATATGTACATGTGACAGAAATGTTGTAGAGGTTGAGTGCCGTGCATGCCCCGCACCGCATATGGAGATAGACACACGTGCTCATCTTGTTATTTGCCCATCTAGCTAACTTTTTTTTTTCCCTCTGAAAGAGTCATTTCTTGCCTCATCATTTTATAGTCAAATGTCCACGTACATGTAATGTTAATAATAGTGAAGCGACATAATAATACCTGTCTTCCATCCAAGCAATGCTATAGAGATCCCCCAAACAAGTATCATACTTGGAGGGATCATCGTCTCCAGGGCAATAGTAGCCCCAACTGCTCTCGTTTGCATTGGATGCCGTGGTCGCATAGACCCCCATGTCCTTGGGGAGTAGCCCTTGCAACATGCTCCCGGACTCACACGCTTCTATGTATATCACCATGTTCATGTACTTATTTGCCTCATGCATTTGCTTCAGCACTTTCATCAGGTCATTCGCATATATATAATCCCCCACAGGCATGCACACTAATCCCGTGGTCCCGTGGTCGGTGTAATAAAAGAAGACGTGGTCGTTCGGGCCACTATTCAAAACCTTGCCGCTGCCCCCGCTAAGGGCCGTCTTGTTCCCGAGCAGGACTGCATATAAGTTGGCTGCCGTGGTCTCATCACCGGTGTAATCCTGTAATATTACCCAATTGGTTAATTAAAATCGAAAGTGAACCACGCCAATGTGCATACTCCTAGTGGATGCATATAGTAGCTAGACAAGAGTGTTGAACTAAGACCTTGGGGACCCCATGGTAGACGTCAGGGCCATTGGGTTTGTTGATGATGATACCCTTGGTGGGATTTTGCTCATTCTCGGCGATGTCGTCGTACATGAACACGATGATGTTCTCATCTTTCAACCCATTTGCCTTAAGAATTTGGTAGGCATGGCAAACATCAGCCTGTATAGACGAACATCACACAGGTCAATCCATTCATATATTATGTATCTATGTGCTAATTATGGAGTTCGGAAGTACGTACAGCAAGCTAACTACCCATAATATTTTAGATGGATATACGATAAGAATATGATAATATACTATAGATGATGCTTAATTCAGGTGGTGAATCACCTGGTGCCTGTAATTGTAATAACCGTTGGATCCAGCGACTAGAACAGCCCATTGAGTGCCGCTAGCATCCGCACCCGACTGCGACACAATTTCTTGAAAGCTCCTCCGACTCTCGCTCACAGACGTCATCACCAATGCTATGAGGAGGAGGAAAGGAACAAGGCTGCCATATGAGTAGGTCGTCATCATCCCGATGGAGAGGTCGATGAGAAATGAGATTAAGGAGGATGGTTTGGATGTGTGGGATGGGAGGGAGGGATTTATATAGGGGTGGGAGTGAGGGGAGTTCGTGCGCGTGGGGACGTTGATGGCAACTCCTCATCGGGGAATTCGATGACCCCATCTCAATAGGAGACTTGAAAGGTACGACCGACCGAAGTCTGTCTCCATGGATTTTTGTCGGTACCCCTACCCCACAGTTCTTCACATATGCTCCACCCATGCCAAGACAATACTCTCCTCCTTCATCGTCAGCTTCATTGTGGTCATTTTCTGGGTTTTAACGGATTACAAAATAATTATTGTGCCTACGGAAGATAATAAGGGTATCGATAAAGAAGATGCCGAAGGATGGAGACTAATCGTGGAGCACTTTACGAAGCAAACTGTGTTGTTGGCCAAGCCGAAGGATGTAGAGCAATTCGTGACACGATGAGATCACAAGAAATTCCATCCAAGTGGCATCAAGACAAACCCGAGTCCTAAATAGAGATGAAGCACAACTTTGCACAGTATCTCAACTTTGGTAGGCTTACGATGTTGCGCAGGTTTACACCTTAAAAATTGCAAATATAATGCGCAATTTGATCACAGGTCCCTGAAGGTGGTGGCTTTCTATCTCTCAACACTATAGTCTTGGGTGCTTTTTTTTTGGGACCATGTAATCAAACCCTTGGACTAGTTTTTGCTTGCCAATGACTCACCCCATCATCATCGTCACACCATTAAAAAGACCGCACTACTAACTCCTTCAGTCGAAACTTCCTTTTGCATTGCACGGTTTCCTGTATGCGTGGGACTTCCAATTCTTTGACATAAAGGAGAAGCACGTTTCTTGCACGTTTCTTGCACGAGGGCAACAATCGTCTAAAAAAGCCTTTGATGATCTTCCAAGAAATTTCTTTTTCAGAATCTAGGATGTGCATCTTCTAGATTTGATTTGATATGAAAGTGTACATATATACAAATATGTCAATTAAATAGCGCATATAATAAAAATAGATATTTTCAATAATGATCTACAGAATAAAAGTTTATTTCGGGTTTGTCTCAATAGGGTTTTATTTTTATGTTTACTCAGTTTGGAGTTTTCATAAGTATAGAGATTAACATGTAAATTCATATATGTTTCTTTTATAATTTTTGAGATTTACACAATATTCTAAATTTTCGCGGGAAAGTTTCTTCTCTCTTTTTGGCTTTGAATTTATCTCAAACAAATGGACCTCACAATTGTGAAAGACATGGCAAAGGTGGAGATGAGAATGAGTGAGATGAGTCAAGTCCACTAGACAAAACTAGTTGCAGCAAAAATTAGTGGTTTAGAGTATACAAGGGTGTGGTTCCAATGGACACTTAAATGGCAAAACCCCACTTTCAGTTGGTCAAAAAGAGGGGATCACTTCCCCTGATCCCGTTCGAAAACTAAACCTTCAGTCTAATTCATGAGGCAATAACGCGCTTCATCATTTAGACATTGACCCTGCAGAGACGTGGCCTGCGATTGTTAATAGAATATGGAAGCATCATGCAGCGACTAGAGGGTGGGTCTCCTTCCCATCCCTCCCTCAGCTTTAGAAGACCACGACTGGATTGGCAACCAGAAAGAATCGACTTTTCTAATCTCCTCGAGTGCATCTCGTGGGAGAATATCTTAATCTGACGAGGGTAGTTAAAGGTTTGAGAAGAAAAGCAACCACTATTCATATGGCTGGACGCTTTCCGGGAAACGGCGAGTGGAGGAAGTTGGATATCGAAGAGATAGTGTGTGAGACATATCCTCCCATCTTGTTACAAATGCTGATTGTGGATTTAGTGCCCCACTAAGACATCAATATTCATAGTGGACAGGTGGGATCAAATTGGATCTCTAAACTTTCTTTGTATTCTTCTTTTCCATTTTTTTGGGGCTGAAAATATGTGATTGAATAGGTTCTCCTCTACTTGTTTTGATTTGAAACTCCTTTTCCCTCCCCTCTTTCAATCTCTGATTTGAGATTTTCATAAAAGAAATCTCTAGTCGACGATAAAGTAAGATACATCATGCGTCATATCTAAGAGATTCATTGATTTGCGTCAAAGAAGAAATATCACTCAATCATTATCAAATTGATTGTAATCTTTTTCTATCTGCGAGGGTCCCACTAGAGCATCTTTTACTTCTAATAAGCCTTGAACTAAATTCGAATCATTATCAATGAGTCCATAAGAGAAGTCATGTAATCTTTTTCATGGGAGACCAAAAGTCTTGAGTGATCAACACGGTAAAACAAGCACTGGTAATTTCTTTCTCTTGTTTCGTATTTGAGAGAAGTTGTAAATCTGAATAACCAATCTATCCTTCTTTCCTTTTACAACGAAAGGAGTTGGAAAGATGCTTTAGTATTTTGAGAAATTTTTGGTGCTGGAAATCGCAAGTCGTGAGAAATTGCATTTCTTGCTGCATGGTTTGGTTGCTTTGGGGTCGACTTGACCTGTCATTTCTCGAAGGCGGCCAATACAACCATTTCCTCCTCCATCTTCATATTTCTGTGGGTGTTGGCTTGCACGCTCTTCCATCTTGCTGCCTTGCACTTTCTCGAACAAAAACAAAAAAAAGGCATTCGATGAAGATGTTTTTGGGTTTTACAGGTGAGGTGAGGTGAGATGGGGTCCAGGGGTGATAGGCGTGGAATGTACTTCAGATTTTTTAATGTCAGCCACATCAAGCACATCGAAAACAAATGACTAAAAATTAAGCTTTGATTGAGGTCATTGATGGCGGTGATATCGACACCATATTAGCTGGCTCTTCCCATCTGACAATCCAATCTTATTGCATCATACGTTTTTTGCTGCATTATGAGTATCTTAAAACAAACGAGCAGGAATTGGGTATAGGGAAAAACAGAAGGAAAAGCGAAGGGACGTGGAGGAGAAAGAAAGGCACCTCTCTCTCTCTCTCTCTCTCTCTCTCTCTCTCTCTCTCTCTCTCTCCTCATATGCTTCTCAGTTTAATGCACCCTCTAATTATCAAAACCGCAAACAATATAGCTTTACATGAATGCCGCACCACCAATATCGCTTCTTCTTTTCAACAGATGACACGTGATCAAAACTAAAGTCATCTTTTCGAGCACTGGAACGGGGGTGACGCTTGCTGCTACTGAGTTTAATCACTCGAAGCTAACCATTGTGCACGCCCCCTTTTCAATAAGGTTGCGTACTCGCTCTTCTCCGACCCTGCAAAGGATCCACTTTCTTTTTACCGCTCACAAAGGTTCGATTTTGTTCGTTGTCAAACACGCTCAAAGTTTATGCAACCAAATGGACGCAAGGCAAAAGAAAGGATATCAAATTTCCTTTAATGTTTGGATGCATATCGAATGCAGCGCTTATTTTCTGAATACACTCGGCTATCCTCTGTCTTGTTCACATTCCAAATGAAAGTAAGCCAGTTAGCAGCATTTGCATTTCCGTCCATTTCTCTCCACTTTTAGAAGGGAATAGAAGGCGAGCCCCGACCTGAGGGTAACCATCTTCCGTTTATAACCATTTCTTTTACGTTTCCTCCCTCTTTCTGCTCACTTCCTTTCCCTTCCCTCGACCCAAACATGCCGTGAGTGAGAAGAAACCTGGGCTTCATGGCAGCAAGTCGCACATCGCATTCAAAGACATTAACCGTTCATTCGGCTTAGCAGCGGAACAAGCCGAGTTCCACAAAAACACAGACCAGATTCCGGATTCCTTGGTTCCAAATTTCAACGAGATTCTCACGTGCTTGGACCCATGAATTTCGCTTCGAGTGAAACCAACTTCGATGTCATGTTCTGGTCATTTGCTTTCCCACGGTCGATGTCGCAGCCCTCTTCACCCCCTCTCTTTCACGAGTCTCTGTCATGCTTCCCCAAATTGGAGGGGTCCGCCCGCTTCCATTCTGTTAGCAATTCCCATCAACGTCCGTCCGGCCAATCCTTGATTGATATGGAATTCGGGGGACTCAGCACTAAGCCTCACGTCCAAAGCATAAGTTGAATTGATATCCATTCAGCATATATAATCAGCTTATGTTAATTATTACTTAACAACAGCTTCAATCCGTTCCCTCCACGTAGAGTGAAAGAACATACGGTTACTGATGAGTCTCGTAGTCTACTCACCATGGCTGATTCAAAGATGTTATTGTATGCGACGAAGATGATCACTTGTTGTAAGAGACTTATTGCATCAAATCGTTGCGATTAGTAATTTTTTCGTATTGGAAAGGATAAAGTATTCATTTGCCAGACTATAGTCATTAGTGCTTTATTGGAAATTAGTGCTTTCTTCATGTGATAGGCAACTTTTTCATAGATTATTTAGCTTTAACACATTGGCATAACACAGTCGAGAGCCATTTTTCAAATGGAGAAACAAATTTTAGCGTATTAGTTCTTTACAAAAATTAACCTTTTCAATTAGAAAGGTTTTTTTATGTGACAAAGATGATCACTTGTTGTAAGAGACTTATCGCATCAAATCGCTGCGACTAGTAATTTTTTCCATATTGGAAAAGGTAAAGTATTCATTTGCCAGATTATAGTCATTAGTGCTTTATTGGAAATTAGAGCTTTCTTCATGTGATGCAACTCTTTCATAGATTATTTAGCTTTGACACATTAGCATAACATGGTTGAGAGCAACTTTTCAAATGGAGAAATAAATTTTAGCATATCAGTTCTTTACAAAAATTAACCTTTTCAATTACAAAGTTTTTATTTGAAAAGCCAGTGTATACCTACAGTTACCAGTAATTTCAATTTAGTTATAATGAGTTTACAAATCAGCTACTCGTTCACGCATTTAATTTGTAATGAGACGAGCACATGGCAATTAGCTAAGCCACCGTCGCAGTGTGGTAAGTAACTGGATGGCCACTAAAACTTTACATTACAAAAGAAGTAACTTTTCAACCTGCCAAAAATAAGTGATTTTCCTTTATATATGGTTATTAACTTTTCATAAAAAAAAATTTGTTCAGTTTAATCAATGGTTAAAATAAGCAACTTCTTTGATGCGCTAGATTTTCAAATTGAAAAAAAATAAGTACTCACTCGTCGAGAATAAATAAACTTTAATATATGCTAGCCAAATTCCTATTTTCTTTTACCAAAACTAAGTTTCAACACGTTAGTGCTAGTAATTTTGTTGAGAAAAGTTACTAATCGGTGTAAGGTGTACAAAGTTACACGAAAACCAACTTAATCATTTGACCGTTTCTTTTATTTAACCTATGATCCAATGGCACAGCGCCATCCATTGAAATCTAATGGTCCAACGCTACCCACGGATGGACTCTACATATCCGAGGCCTCGACAGGATGAGTCTTCCCCGTGTACCTGTGTTCCATGGAAGAGGCACTAAATTATCCAAAATTTAGGAAAACCCAACAAACCCTTTTTTTCTTCTTCTTTTTTTAACTGCACTTTCTTCATATATATGTACAACACCCCAGCTTTCTGTGTTACAACGACTTTCGAGGGTATTTCAATGATGAGAAGGGGCAGGGGGAACGAGCATCCTTTCAACATCCAAAAATTCGGCAGCGAATTCCTCGTCATTTTTGCTCAACATATCTTTCAAGCTACACTTTACTTTCCTTACCTTTAACGCCCAATATCTAGGCTTTATCTTCTTCTCCAGTGAATAGCTGAAGTACCTCGGGTAGTCCACAATCTCCTTCAGAGGCTTCTCCATTGTCTTCACTAAAAATTCCAGCTTCGGTATGAACACCTCCTCAATGCTGTAACCCAACAATGGTGAGAACCTACGGACCATGAAGGCAATCTCTCGCTTTGTAAGCCCTATCTCCATCAGATAGTTTATCCTGTCCGCAATACACCACCACAACATTAAACTCTTTCCAGACAGAAAAGTCAAGAGCAAGGAAAGTTGCTCATATCACTAGGATCCCCTCCTAGTCCTTAGAATCATGAGCCTTACTTTAACCAACAGACATCCTTAATGCAGTTAAAGAATTCATTTTTCCAGCTTCATCCTGAGGTTGCTCTTTTTGACTCTACCTCAGCCATACTAAGTCATCCTAGTTGTATCTTTTTCATTTTTCCTCCTTTCCCTGTTTGTAGCCTCACAGTTCAAGCCAAACAGACAATAAATCACCTTGCAAGGTCTTACCTCATGTTTCGGTAGTTCAGTTTGGTATGCTTCTCTAGGTTTATAAGCATATTACTGAGAGCATAACCCATTTGCTATTTAATTTGTTTACAGACCAAATACTGCACCCACAAAATCTAAAGGGAATTCTGATTCTCAATGCCAGGTCCCTTTTTTTTACCACATAACATGACTTGTACAGCAGAGCCAACTCTCTCATTTACAAAAAATAATATAGAACTTACTCAAACATCCTACTCAATAACTTGACACCACTATTATTAGACGACAGTTTGAACAATAAAAAGTGATTATAAACAGCTGACCTGTCATGCAATTTTATCCACTCTCCTCATTTCGAAAACAGCCAATATACCTTTCGAGTAAAACTTTAGGCATCGGATCACCTCTTGGGTTCGTCCCGAACAGCAGAAAGATGCTCAAGAAAAGAGAGCAATTCAATTAAAATATATCAGGGGAAAAAAATCCTTACCGAGGGATCAAAGTGCGGTTAACATTGGACACAAGAACCTCTGGATATTTCTTTATAACCCGCGGAAGGTGATCATTGGAAATGCCCATATTTTTAAGGAATTCAAGCTTCTTGTTTAGAGTTTTCTCTATACTAGCAGCAAAAATTTCAGGACAGCGAAGAACAATCTTCCCCATCATCTCCCTATCAAATCCAAGATTTTCGAGTAAAGAAACCACCTGCAGACAGCAATGCTTTTATAAATTAGCATCACTCATCAATCTGCAGCAATTGAAGGATCCAGCAATTAAATTGGATAACAGAATGAGAATTGAATCTCATATTTCAAGATAACCAAGCACACTAACTTCTGATGGACAACATTCAAAGGCCCAGGAGAAAAAAGGGTCTCCAGTGCCTGGACTTTGCATATTGATGATAAGCCTCAAGGGACTGAAGTATATATAGGCATTGTCAGTGAAAAAATCATAGAGCAAAGCCTTTCTTGCTATACTTTGCAGTGGAAGGACAAGGGAAGGAGGTGGCGAGAGAGGAAACCAATAATTGCAGCTAAGATAAAGTCGATAAGGCTGACAGGTAGATGATTTTCTCATATCTGCCTAAAGGACAGTTTAGTAAGCCATAGTGAGGTGCCCAGTGGCACCTGATTACAAAGACATGCATTGTGGTTAGGTGACAGGCAAGTGGCAAAGGAACTTTAGAAACACAGCATTTGTACTTTGAAGATGCAACAGAATCAAGTAAGCATCTAAGATTACAAGCCAGGCTACTATCACATCCAAGGAAGAAAAAGAAGAAAGCATCTACCTAATAAAAGAGAATTCACCATCTACCTGGAAAAATTCTTCAGGCTTCCGTAGTAGTAGCTGAGGACTTTTAGCAATGACCTTACCCATTTTCTTATTTCGAACAGATAGTTCACCCAATGATTCCACCATCAACTTTAGCTTGCTAGTTGAACACCCCATGATATGAGGCAAGCATCTAATTGCACGGTGACTACTTGGTTCTGGTACCTGTAATAAAACAGCAACACAGTTCTTTATTTGAAACACCAAGATACATACTACAATTTACAAACCTCTAAAACAAAAATCCTGGCCCATCCTAAAGATCAAAAGGGAAATTGAGAATAATAGGCTATCACTCTCTTCTTTTGTTTTCTTTCCCCTTTTTTCTTACAAAAGTCATTTTGCCTGAACATCAGGTTGATTTGATCAATGCTTCTTAACACATAGTAACAAACAAATACTAAATTAATCCACCAAATCCATCACCATCAAACAAAATTTGCATTTAAATTCACCTAAAAATTTGCTTGATGGAAACCCATTTCTAATGAGGATATAGCCTGGAGAGGGACAAAAAACGTGAGTATTCCAATAATATACCTTTTCCATCTGAAAGAATGAAAGGATCTCCTGGTAATTCACCTGGATGCTAGCGGAAAGCATCCATGGGTATTTCAGAAGCATTCTCCCAATATCATGACTATCTGCAAGAATCTATGGGAAAAACATGAAAGGAAACAATCAAGTTACAGACATAAAGAACCTATGCTGGCTTCTTCAGCAATACATTGAATGCTATTCCAAATAAACCAATTTAACAATATTAATCAGGATACCTTCTCAAACACCAGAACCTTCTTGCTGATGTCATCAACCTTGTAGAAGATGATTGGTGGGAAGAGAAGAATAATATTCCGCACTTGTCCATGAGGAATGCCAATACTTTCAAAAAATTGTACCAGAGGCTTTACATGGGATTCTATCGGCAATGAAAGAAAACGCGGAAATGATTCAACCAAATATACAAAAGAGGCATCTTTGTTGCCCAACATGTCTAAACCCCCGCGTCTTGCACTAATCTGCAAAGTATAATTATCCATGAAAGGTGTCCCTAGATAAATGAAGTGCCACTGGTCAAAAGACATTTATCACACTTTTCAATAAAAGCAAGATAGTCGCCATACCTTTTCGAAGAAAGATAAAGTTAGCTGCACATCTTCATCCACAGGAATTGATAAGTGCATCATCATTCGATGAGCATTTTTCCCAAGCAAACCTTTTACATCACTGCTAGAAAATAAGATTTCCTTCAACACTTTAACCTATAAGCCAGAAACAAAATAAGCCATGTCACGGCAGTGACATGAAACAATAGATGAGAGAAGTATGCAAAGATGATTACTATATTCTGAGTGTTTTCCAAAAACCCAACTCCTAAAGCGTAACAGAATTGTCTCTACACAAACTTACACATAATCTTCCAGGAAAATGTCATATTCAGAAGCAAACTCTCAAATAAATACCAGGGCAGAAATATGCAAAGGATCAAGACAAGGACAGTTAAACAGGGCAGTACTTTCTTTTCTGTGTCAGTGAGTGCTGTGTGATGACTGATGAAGCAATACTTTCTAAGCACAATACTTCGAGCTATTGTCAAAATAATGTCCCCCAGCTTAAATCAAGAACATATGCCTGATGGGGAGGGCGAGTAGTGTCAAGCTTCGAAGCACAATGGTTACAGGACTAGTGTTGCGGAGAATACTGATTGTAACTTGATATTTATGAAAGCATGGAAGGGTATGGAGCAAGCTAAGTCAATGGAATCCCAGCTTGCTCTCAGTCAGCCAAGGGGTCTGTGACCATAGAGAGGCAATTTGGAATGGCACGGCTCAATTCAGACATAAAAAGGGTAAAGAAGAAGGAATATTTTGCCCGAATCTCGCCCATTCCAAAAGGATTTGCTGGGTATATAGTTAAATCAAGAGGGGCTTAAGGATGACCTGAGACATATATATATAAAATGAGGGAAAGAGAGAATGAAGGAATGATTGGAGGAGCTGACCTTGCGAAGGAGAGTGGGGAGAGAGTAGGAGGAGAGGGAACGAGCGACGAAGAGGGCAGAGGAGAGGGGGAGGCCAATGCTCTCGAGGAAAGCGACCTTGCCATGGTCACCTCTTTGCTTGGCCAAAAATACCACCTTCTCCTGAAAAGCGGGGGCGGGGGAGGGGGAGACGACGAGAGGCGTGGACTGCCAGGAAGAATCCCAGAGGGAGAGCTCGTCCAGCTCCCGGACCCCGTCGATCAACGAGCGAATGTAATCGGGGGCATGGGAAGCGACCCTCGAGGCATCCTCTAAGGAGAGACCGAATTCGAGATGAAGGAGGAGAGACAAGGCGTCGCGCGCCAAGGAAGCGGAGTCATCATCATCATCTTCTTCTTCTTCTTCTTCTTCTTCTTCTTCTTCAGGGGAGGGCACATCGCCGGGAATCGAGAGGAGGGGAGGGAGCTTGGGACGACGATTCCGGGTAGTGAGGGGAGAGAGGAGGAGACAATGGAAGCTTCTGGTGCTGAAGTGGGCAGAGGAGAGCGGGACGGCGGCGGTGGTGTCCGACACTGAAGAAGGAGGAGGAGGTTGGAGTCTCCAAAGTGCAGGTGGGAAGGAGGAGAGGTTGACGAACATGGAGATGGAGATGGAGAATGCAGACCGCTCCAGCATTGGATCGACCCGCACCCCCCTTAAACCCTAAACCACGAGCGCCAGAGGAATCCCTTAGTTTCAGCCTGAGATTGAGATAAACCGGCATTTAAACCCAAATAACGTCCCCCACGTTGTGTGGGGGCATCGTATTGGTAGGTAGACTCGCTCTCTCGTCCTCTCTACAATGCAATTTTACAACCCCCAAAAAAAGTTTTATTAAATCATTTCTTCGTAAATTCATCGTAACCCTCTGGCTTGCTGAGCATCGATTTAACAAGAAAAATGAAAATGCATATAACTAAAATCGAAATTTCGAAAATTTACAAAGGTACCCAAAAAAGAGCTTATAAGAATCTCCAAAAGGGCCTATTTTATTGTGTATAATAAAGGTACCCGCCCGTCCCTCTCGGTCTCTCTGTCTCTCTCTCGAACTCCCTCTCCCTTTCATAGTCCACATGAACCCACGTTGCATTTGCATGAATTGATGGATAGGAAAGGAATCGCAACCCAATTCCAATGGCCAATCCCTTGCCCCACATGTTTGGATCCATATGTAAATCATGGAATACATGTTGGAAATTGGCATTCCATTCCTAAAGCAGGTTACAGTCATTTGGGCTGATGACATAAAATTCCGTTGCAACATTGGCATTATGGGCCCAATTGCACTCATGAAACGCAACCGCAATAGTCACGTGAGTTAAGGGACCAAATGGGCCAGAAGATTGAATTTTCTAGACCCACGTGCCCCTGAGGAGAGCATCCACTGGTGCCGTGTCCCCGAACGTCTCGAGCATATTAGAACAGGACGTGATCGCCCTCTCCTTCTGCTATGAGCTCTATCCCCAGCTCCTCCTCTACGTCGTCCGATGTGCTGACATTAGCAGCAACTCGCACCTTTCGTAGTTCAGGACAAGTCAGGCGGATCTGCTAGGCTGTACCTTAGGCGCCTGAACTGCCCCTACAGGTGTGCAGGGAACACTGCCTTGCGCTTGCCGTGCTGCTGCTGGTGTTGCTTGGGGTTTTTGATTTGGACGAGGAAAAATCCTCCTCTGTGAATATTCAGGATGCGAATGATAACTATTCTGATCAGAAATTAATTTCTAGAACATAAATATATTTTTCTATTTCTACTTCTACTTCCGGATGAGTTTTTAGATAAAAAAACACGTTTGATAACGATAAAAAAATTCTATTATTGGAATATAAGTTTTTTTTTCGTCCGCTGCTCACCACCACTACCACCACCACCACCCCCCGCCCACTCCCATTATCCGCGCCCGCCGGTCTCTGCTCCTCCCATTATCGCTGCCACTTAGAAAAGTAAAAAAAAATTGTTTCTGATTTATATTACAAACCTAGTTTTGAAATAGAAATTTATTCTAGAAATAGAAATGAATTTTTTTTTTTTTACCAAATGGATTTCTATTCCAAAAATAGATATGAAATATAAATTTATTGTAAAAATAGAAATAAAATAGTTATCATGCACAGCCTCGTGATTCCTGAGCTCATGCTTCTCCTCTTCTTAAGGGAATTCTAGGCTGTACATGAGATGCGCGTGCGTTTTCTTGCCGCCGGATGTGTCTGACTATGCGGTACACTCACTCTGGCCACATCCTTGTAGCGGTGTCCCATCGTGGAAGTGTTGTACTCCTCTGTAATAAGCAAGTCCGATTATTCAATTGAATCAGAGAGAGAGAGAGAGAGGGGGGGAGGGAGGGCAGAGCACCTGCTTTTAAGAGCCGACTTGACATCGTCGATGTTGGTGGTGACCATCTCCGCAAAACCCCAGTAAGGAAGGGTCCGTTTGGTTGGGTCCGGAAGACTCTTCTTCCCCATCACCATGAGCCTCAACAGTGCCTGCTTCTCCATGTCCACTTCCTGCGTTTGGCATTTACAAAGGGCATGTGATATTTGTGAGGTGATGATCTAGACAAAATTGGTTGGGTTGTGGTTCCTGTGACCATCATTACCTGACTACTGTGACCACCTTGGACAGTAGCCTCGTGGGGATCTTGCTTCTCCTGCACGGGCCTCTCGCCCGACTCGGGACGGAGGACTATGTAAAAGGCGTTGCACGTCGTCGGCTCTGTGAGCCGCCTCTCTCTCCACCTTGGGCCTATAGAAGAAGAATATCTCCCCTCTTTCCTGCAAATACAACTGGCTTACTACCCTACCCAACCAACTAGCTAGTAGCTACCCAACCTGATTAAGGGGGGAAAATGACAAAGCACATTTAGAACCTGAACTTTGACCGGGGAATCATTTCTGGTCTTTGACTTCCTGGCCTTGACCCATTTCCAGTGCCGCTCCCACAAGAAGATGGAAAAATACTAGAGCAACGAGGAGCAGACGCAAAGGGAGGAGAACCGAGGGCAACTAGAAGGTGCACTGGGGACTCGTTCGCTCCGTCGATACCTCCACGTTTCAGTACCCAGGCCCGCCACGTCTTTGTGCGCTGCTGTCGGCAGCCGAAAAGCAAGCATCCCGGAGAACGATGTATTTGCATTGCAGAGGAGAAAGGGATGTGGCACGGGTCCCGAGGTTTCCTTGTGCATGAGAACCCCCTCAGCCGCTCGCCACCTCTTAATTGGGCTCTGCCATGCTCTCTCTCTCTCTCTCTGTTATAATTCCGAGTTAATATTATTCGTCCACAAAGAATTATATGCACCTTCCGAATAAAATCCTTAGAAAACGCTGGTAAATTTCAAAAATCTGTCGTTAGCTAATTTTGTCTGTCAACTTATTTAGCATATAATATGTTAGTAGATACCAAAATAGCCTATAGTATGTCAATAAGTTGCCAATAACATCACGAGAGTATCGGTTATTTGATTTTTCTGGGTTGCCCCTTTTTTATTTACAAATTGACAATAATTACTTGCTTAACTTAGCAATATTAATTCGAGTGACTCATCAACTTTTTACCGATTAGATTACCATCTAATTTTAACTTTATAATTTCATGTAAGAGTTGGTAATTCAAGCTCTACATATAGATGTCAGTAAATTATTGAAACATAGCTGTTCATTTTGAAAGTAGTGGGTAACTTCATATTGGAGCAGCAACTTTGATGTGTTGGTAAGCTCTCCACATTGTCGTTTTATTGAAATAGTTTGTACTTTTAAAATGATCAAATAAATGTTGGCAACAAAGTTAAATAAGAATCAACAACTTTATATTGGAGTTTTTAACCATTTACCAGTCGGAAGTTGCCACAGAGATTAATTGAATTATGTCGGTTATAATTATTTAAATGATTAAATAAGCATTTGTAAATAACTCAAATATTAGGTAGTACTTTCATGTTAGAGTTGGTTGATTGAACTCCACAAATAAATGTTGGTAAATCATTGGAGTAGTTAGTAATTTTGTATAAGTTAGTAACTTTAGTGCATTTGTAATTTTAATAACTAAACACTAGTATTTTATCATAACACTTGTTGAATTTCAAAATAATCTAATGAATGTTGATAAGTCGTGCAAATCAGTAGTTTCCTTTAGAATTAGTAGCTTGAACAAATTTGGTAAGTTGTACAATTAAATGTTTGTAATTTTTTGGAATAATTGGTATTTTTGAAACAAGCAAACAAATGTAGATAGCAACTAAAACACAAGTTGACAATTTTCTGAAAGGGTAGGTAAATTTAACATATCGATATTTCTAACAAATACTAGTATATTGTCAAAACGTTTATTGATTTTCAAAAGAATCTAATGAATGTTGATAAGTCGTGCAAATCGGTAATTCCCTTTAGAATTAGTAACTTGAACAAATTTGGTAGGTTGTACAATTAAATGTTAGTAACTTTTTGGAATAATTTGTATTTTCGAAACAATCAAACAAATGTAGATAGTACCTGAAACACAAGTTGATAATTTTCTATAAGGGTAGGTAAATTTAACATCTTAATATTTCTAACAAATTAATGTTGGCAAAATATTGGAGCGATTGTAATTTCAAACAATCAAATAGACATTGGTAAACACTCAAATAAAAGGTGGTGATTCCCTATAATATTTAGTAAATTTAACGCACTAATAAGCACTGTAAACATGTATTGGCGAATTATTAAAATCATTTATAATCTCAAAAACAATAAAATAAATGTTAATGACTCACTCAAATAAAAGTCTATATAGCTAAAACTTGTTGGCAACTAAACCCGTGAAAAGATGGTAAATTAATCCAATCAAAACTGATAATTTTATATATATTGGTATATTTTTGCAATAATTGGTATTGTTGAAACGATTGACGCTAGTAAGTGATTTCAATTAAGAGTTGGCAATTTTCTATTAAAATTAGAAACTTCAACAAATCAATAAGGTACGTACATAAATGTTGGTAAGTCAGTGAAATTGTTTGTAATTTAAAACAATATGATGACCATTGGTACTTTCGCAACAGTGTTGATAATTTAACGATGTATTACCGACTGAACAAGTTAACATTCAAAAGTTCGATGTCAATGGGTTTTGATAGTTAATAGACGCATTTCATATTTTATCAGCAGAGAACAATATTCATAATTTTGCTAGGCCGAATCTTGAAAAGTTGCATTGGGGTTTATCATTTGTGTAATCACACCAATATCCTTTGAGTTACGAGATTAAGTACCAAGCCGCATGAATTTACTCAAGCTTGTTAAAATGCAAAGGCGTGTGAGCACAATTATCTTTTGAAAACTGATTTCGATTTATTGATTTACTAAAGAATTAGTAGTTATGATAGATTAACTAAAAGAACGTTATGCAGATAGTTTGATTAGGAATATATGGACCTGTAAATGCCACCTTTAGGTTGTCGCGTTCGGCCATCGCACTTGAGACTTTAAAACTGTCATATTCTCTTCTGCATCAAGTTTTATCAAGTGGTGACTGCCTTTCGACTGTCTGGCAACATCTCGGGATCAGTATAGTGCTCGTGCTCTTAACTGTCATAGCGTTGTCAATTCACGTTTAGCAACTTCAAGTCCCCCATGCAATTTACATACCTACTTTTGTGGGGAGACACACTTTGTTCAAACTCCAAACCTGTCCCAAATGCTATGCCTAGCTCCAGTTGTTGTGAGGCTGCAGGCTCTTCACATTCGCCCGGCATCTCGCCGACCTTATCCCATCTCCATCAAAATCAAAATGTCGGAACTCGGTCCTCTCTGATTCTTGAACCATCTCTTGCCTATATGGTAATCTTCCGCAGCAAGGTGTCTTCTTCTGATGTGATTTCTGGTATATTTACATAAGCTTCTTTCCCAGTGAATGCCGAGCCCTTGTAGCATTCCTGCTATCTATGAGTTCTATGTTTTTTCCACTAGGAAAGTGACTGGCGGAGACTACTCTTTGAACACAGAGTCATTTGATGGGCACACATATACATAAAAACAAATCCAAAGTTGAATTGAAGTACAATAATCTCTCCTCTTCGTTGTGTAAAGACGAACAATCAATAGTCAAAGTCATCCATACGACGAGAAGCGCCTGGACTCTCTCCTCGGTTGTTCATACTAGAGCGCTGAACTAATCGCACTAATGCCTCCACCACCTCTGACATGGGAGGTCGGAACTCAGGCTCCGACTAAAACAAAATGCATACGGTTAGATGTCTCTCCACCAGAAACAAAAGAGAGAAACAAGGTAAAATATCCTAGTCAGTCTTCAACACTCAACTGCTAAACAGCAAGAAGAAAATTAAGGCAAGTTAAATTCCATGCGAGATAACAGACCCAGACATGTTCCTTGAGTCTAAATTATATATGCCAGATTACTTCTCTCGTACTCATAATATGACCTACCTGTAAGTTCTAGTTACTAGTTCTGTTCCCTCACCAAGGGTCTGACTGCAGACAGAGAAGTATTACCTGAGCACACAGAGCAATAATATCGGCAAATCTGGAGACTGACTTGGGAGGATACAGTCCACGCAGTGCTGGATCCACCATTCTGCCTAAAGCATCGATGTCATGAAGCTGTGGAGTAGCCCATCGCACTAGACATTGTTCTGATCTTGGTTTCGAACTAATACATGGATAGTAGAGCAGTCAGATATGCTGCCTTTGCCATTTCAAATCTATTTTCACACTTACAAGAACTACTAAAGTTACCTGTCAAGAGGCATTCGACCAGTCAGCAACTCCAACATGACAACTCCAAAACTGTAAACATCACTCTTCAGAGTATAAGCTGAAGGCTTTGTGCATTCTGGAGCATTATATCCAACTCCGAGATTTTGACTTGTTCGCTGGAAAAGGCATAAATTCCTGTTAAAGCTCAAGAAGCAGCCAGAGGAAGACTGAGGGACAGAGACGGTAGCTATTGTCAGGTCTAGTGGTGCTTGACAATAGTTGTAAGTTGGTGTCACGGCCCCATAGTTGAAGTGATGTATATGATTACCAAGTTATAAGAGTTGATGCAAACACGTTCAGATGTCCAATGTAAAGAGATAGAGGGAGAGAGTTTGCTTCAATACGTAACCTGATGGAAGGTAGCCGTACCACAATCGGTGAGTCGTGGATTAAGTTCAACGTCAAGCAAAATATTAGACGATTTTATGTTCTTGTGCACTACAGAGGGAGAGCAAACCTCATGGAGGTACCTGCATGAGAAATAGTAAGAGATTAAAAGGGGACTTTAACTAGAAAAAATTTCAGCCCCTTCATCAACTGTCATTTGTTTTCACATCAGTCAAGGAACCAGAAATGTTAATAATTGGCTAGAAAGATTGGGAATAGCTTGACACTGCTAATGGCTAGCGGATGGTATTGTTGGTATAGAACTTACTCTACAGCTCGCGCTGTGCCTAAAGCAATTCTGACTCTAGTATTCCAAGTCAATGGTTTGCTGTAATCATCTGACAAATGTAAAAACTCATGAAGGGAGCCATTCCTAAAATATTCATAGATCAGCATGTTATGCCGCTGCTCGGAACAATAACCAACAAGTTCTGCAATGTTCGGATGGTGAAGCATTGAGATTTTTGCAACAATTTCTGAAAATTCATCGGCCCTCCTGCCTTGGAAAAGTGAAGAATCAATCTTTTTAACAGCCAAAACCTGATAGAGTAAAGAAATGTTATGATTAGAATTGAAATAGAAAATTTATTTCTTCTAAGTGACAGTTGTTCCTACCCAAGAATATTGTATAGCATGCTAAATTTCCAAGATCAAAGAGAACTCTACTCTTTTTGAAAGACTAGAGGTATTGAAAATGGTACGGAATGTGGCATAAAGAATGAAAACTTTGTGTAGAAATGGAAGACTAAAATTTCTCAGCTGAAAGTATGGATGACAACATCAGTTGATGCAATGTCCTCTCACATGAAGCTACTAAGAGCTTTAATGAAAACATGAGCAAACAGCTGAATGATGTTGCCAGGCATATAAAGAATTTCCTAAAGGTTTTCCAATCTCAGGATTTGCCATGGTGGTCGAATCAATTTTTAGGTTATGGCCTTATTATCTGAGGACGTGTGTCATAACATGAAAAAAGTATGACTATTTACATAACCTGGACAGCTTCTGAGCATCCACATTACACTCTCAGAAGGTCACTCAGAATGTAAATCTAATACATGCCATATTTGTTTTTTAAATTGTCCTGAGAGACCAGTTATGCTTCTCCTGCCCAGCACGAAATGTTTTTTCCGAAAGATAATTGACAGAGGCTACTAGATGTGGGTGGTGTGGGAATGACTGAGTGTCCTTTGGATTCTGTTCCTATCAGCAAATCCCACCCAAAGGAGGATGCTCAAACAATAAGTACAAGTATGATGGCCTATCCTACTGAAGCAGAATGTTGCAGGCTCACGTGGGAATGCTGCTAAACTCATCCTTCTGAGGTTTGGCCTCCATCTCAAAGACTCAAGATAAAAAACAAAACTTGAAGCAAAGGCATACATTATGTTAAGTGAAGGAACTTGCTTAGAATTCCCTATTTGCAAGAGCTCTTGCAACCTTCATTCAGGAATGAATGTGAGCTTAAGACAAGCTTTCATGCAGATAGACACCAGGAATAGCTATTTAATTCTGGCAGGAGTCATTCTGACGTTTGCCTGATGACTTATAAAGTGACAGCTGGATAAGCGAGATACTTCAATCAGATAACGAGATAAAAAGTTAATGACTCTTATTTAGATGCTAAACACCTAAACCTACTGAGAGCCTGAGTATTCTAATCTATCGTGCAGTAAAGAAACAGATATCTTAGGACCTATGATTCATGGGAAACTTGTGCAGACACTCCCAAGACATAGAAGTCATTTGATCCTAACAATTCACGACGAAGATGCATAAGTCATGCAAGAAAAGAATGATTAGGTTACAAAGAAGAAAAATATGGCATATTATACCTTCCCATCCGCATACTTAGCCCTATAAACACGTCCAATGGATCCCTCACCAATAAGCCTGCCTGTTGCAAAATTACCAGTCGCACTCTGCAAATCGGCCAAATTATAGGCCGCAGCGCGAAATGATGTGCTTCTTCTTGCATTCAAACGGTTTGCAAATTCATTATCCTTAAGGGACTCCATGCGGTCATGAAGTGTAGAACGAAATCCAATTGAAGGCGATTTCTCCAAAGCCTTCACATCAATGGAAGCAGATGATTCCTCTGACTTACGATCCATATCTAACACTAAAGGAGAAAAAAAGAAAGAGTAGATCAGATGCATGAAACGAAGCTTAAAGCCCAAAGTATCCTCCAGAAAGGAAATTCGAGGAAGCCAATGCAAAATAAGGCCATGACTTTGGCAAACTTGTGGACCTAATAATGACAGGAAGCAGCAAGCCACATGACAAATCCCCTGACACTAGGTTGTGGATGTTATTCATTTATTTCATTTTATTTATTTGGGTTGCTTCGGTTGGAGGATTAGTTGTGAAGAATTATAAAGCTTTGAAAGTTTTGAAGGACCTCTATTGACTGAAGGCAGAGTGAGGGCTCCTCAACTGAGTGCTCAGCTTCTCTTAGAGTATGTTGGGCAGTAGACTGTTTTGTATTTTTGTTTGTATTATTGGTTCCAAGTCAGCCATATATCGAGAAGGACACTTGAGTTTGGGAATGGCAACAAACCCAATAGACCCTTACATGAAATTTATGATGACTTGTCAAGAAAATTCGAAACAGTTGGCATTCGGTTGTCTATTTAGAGTAGAATTTTTAGAGAGGAGCGATAAATTCGAATGCTTCTGATTTTACTTATTCATAAGCTCAACATTTGCAGTATCCATGTAACAGATGATTTAGCAAGACCAATTTCAGTACGTATATGAATGCAAAACCAAATAAATTGCTTGGCCAATCTTCATTTCAGAACCACGTGGGTTACTCTCTTGTGCTTTAATGATGAAAACCAAAAGAAGAAAAGGCTACCTCTAAAACTTTTACGTGACTCAGCACGCAGGTCATGGGCCAGTTCTCGTGACGAAAGGGGAGTAAATGCTCTGCGTTGGCTAGCCCTCTCTTCATCGAGGAAATGTGGAGATGGTGAAGAAGATCTTTTAGAAAATAGAGCAACTAAAACTGCCAGCACCACTAACACACCCAGAACAATTCCAGCTATAGCTAGTCCACTCACACCAGACTTGCCATCACCTTCTTTTGAGCTTTTCTTAGCATGAGAAACACCAGGAGGTGACGGAGGAGCTGGGCCAGAGGACCAAGAATTTCCTTCAGTCCTTCACAAAAATAAATATCCGGTCAAGGAGACAACTCATCACAATCTTCAGGCAAACAGGCAGAAACTTACTCAATGTTATCGATATCCTTCAATGCATTTGGGACCCAGCCGGTGAATTGGTTATTCGCAACATTCCTGATCATATATTGAGAATATCCTGTCAGGCTCCAGACCATCAACTTCAACAGGAACTTGGCATAACATGTGAAGTAGAGTGGTATGTACACCAATTGACATTGACCACTCCCTTGAGAATCTCTAAATTGCGTGTCTAAAATTAATGTATATAAATAGAAGCATTGATATGTATTTCAAAATGTGCAACACATGATCACAAGCCCGAAAGGAGTGTACAGGAACACAAAACACAAAGTATGATCATAATCCTCCAAAAAGATCTACATTATAAGAAAGCAAGCTGTTAACTCTCAACAAACTGAATGCTAGCAATCACCAAATTTGACAAAAAGTCAGCTTAACTGCTTACAGATCATTAAGGGGAAGGTCTGTAAGGACATTTATAGGTCCTGTGAACTGATTGTTTTGCAAATGTCTGTATAAAAAGCCAGAGTTAGAAACATGAGATTTGAAGATCGTTAAGTAATTTTGTTGGCAACTTACAATTTTGTGAGACTTGACAGTGATCCAAAACTCTGAGGCAGATTCCCTGACAATGAGTTGTAAGATAGATCCCTGATTCATTATGAATAAGCCACCCTTTGAATACTCATCTTTAAGCAACAAGATAGGTAAAAAAGTAAACACATGTCACCCTCCTCATTGTCAGGCCACTGCGTATTTTTGATATTATATTCATTTACTTGTTCTTTAATCAGTTTTTCTCTGAAAGGGACCAAGAGGTTGCTTACATGGAACATTCACTGAAAGATCTAGAAATAATAAGTACTGCAAGTTCCTTTATCCGTCTATCTCTTACTAAAGCCACGCAAATCTTATTTCTGGAAGCAAACTCTGGCATTTCGCATTTCTCTTTTGCTCTCTCTGGTAGCCGAAAATGGAGAGAAAACTTATGATGTATTTTCTTGTTTCTAAGAATGCTATTTGCTAATTACACAGGAATTCTGATAATGACATTAATTTAATTATCGAATTATGTAAACGCCCATATAATTCTAGAAAATAAAATAAACTTCATCAGAGTGCTCACGTTGTTGACATTCAAAGGTCGATGTTGTGACAATGTCATACTTGCCCCTGTTCTTAAGCATAATTACCTAACCGAAACTTAAAGCATTAAAAAACATAGGTTCTTGCTACATTATGTAGAGATCACGCTTAAGATATACTAAGTTTACATTTAGGACAAGCAAAGTCCACATTACATGACATAACGAGGCAGATGGAAATTGTAGATTTCTTGCTCTACAAATTTTATCACGTGTATACATAATGAGAGCAGGTAAAGAGTTAGGAACTCAATTGCAAATATACTTTCTGCAAGTTACTTTAACTTACAGAGTGGCAAGTTTGGGGAGTTTTCCAAACATATCGCTTAACTGTCCATTGAGCTGATTATGGCCCAGATTTCTGCAAACAACTACAAGATAACTAAAAAAGGGCAGGACAAACAAGAAGCTTCTTCCATTATTGAAATTAAAATACTTACAGGTACTTGAGATCAGTCATCTGAGAAATCGAATAAGGAACATTTCCAGTGAATGCATTGGATGAAAGGTCACTGCATGAAGAATCTGATGTCAATCAACTGAATTTTGTTCATTGGCCAATGCCAGATCGATGATGGCAAGGATTATCATAAAAACCAGACCTCAGTCAGAAATCCGTTTAGGCATGGAGAATTTGGCCAAAACAATAGTGAAATCCCATGTAAAGCATGTTACAACCTAGGTAGTTTTGGAATAAGAGTAATAAACTGCATTTTAACTCCAAAAATCATAGGCCACATGGAGAGCTCCTTCAATACAAATGCTCACTGCTATCGCCATGAATGGCATTGGAGGCTTCTAGGAGTTCAACCGAGGTTGACCATGCCTTCTCTTTATTGGGAGAGTAGAAATGGGAAAGAACAAATTCGCATATAGTGAAAGAGATGAGGAGAAACTAATGAATAGGGAGGTTGAATACTATTGTTCTGCAGATCCAGATCATTCCAGAAGGATGAAGATGCAGCTGTTATTCAAAGTATATGTGTGAAAGCATACTTACATGTGAAGTGCATTTGGAGGAAGTTGATATGGTATGTCACCATGGAGGTTGTTCTTGCTTAAATCACTATACTATGACAAAGAAAGTCACTGTTGTCAGATGACAATAAAATCAATGCGAAAGACAGCATAGAGATAAATGCACTTATTGTAAATATGTTGGCCTCACAAGTAAGTCACAGATTTCAAACTTGATAGCTGGTAGCCCATGGATCCAGTGAGGCCTAGATCTGACAATTTTCTGCAAGAAATTCAAAGAAAAATTAGCGTGCTTTCAGAAACATGGAGAAACTTACGTGAGCATGAAGTGAAATCATTAGAGTTATATGGGCACAATTAAGCAGACATGACCACAGAGAACACTGACATTTCAGTCACTGATGATCCAGAGCATTCGATTCCTTTCCATGATTCGCCACAAGGGTCACCCCCACTTGATTTCCAGCCAGTCAGTGCTGAAGGAGAATTTAGGCTGCTATACATCACATTAAGGGCAGAGACTGCAATTTACATTGAAATATATATATTAGAATCTTGAGATTTTCTAGTATTTGGGCATCCATCTTCATTGAAGAGAGCAAAATATTGGCAAGCGAACATTTTATTAGGACCATAAACCATAGTCAAGCAATTACGTAGATATAGATATTCGTAAACATTAGTCCACATAAATATCGATGCCATGATGAGCAGAAAGAGTCTTGTAATGACTTACGTGGATATGGGCTAAAAAATGACAAGACAAAACTGCCAGGAAGAATAGCCTAAGAGATAGAGGAGGGAAGGGTACACAAGTATACATACCATCAGGAGCATTGGTCTTGGAATGAACCGAGGGGGTCAGAGTCCCGATACATGTGACTATGAGAGCAAGCACGTTAAAATGATACATATCTTCTTGAAGTATTCTTTCTGAACCAAACGATCAGGAAAGCTCAGAAAGAGACAGAAGAAAGCAGTGGAGGCTGAGGATTGCTCAAAAAGCAGGGACAGAGATAGCAACGTCTGATTTCATAAGATGCTCATTCCATTCCATCCTTCATGCATTTTGCATTTACGTTCTCCTTTTCTGATTGTGGGTGTTCTTTGATTATTCTTCCTTTCTCCTGGGCAGGAAGAGATGAGTGCTTCCTGTTCTTTTTCTGGTATTTTTCTTTTGCGCAGAAGACCCTGGAACTAATTTCTAAACTTAGATGAGGAGTGGTTGCAAAGTGCACCTAAAAATGGAAATATGGAGAAGGAGAAAGTAGAGAGTCAAGGCAAGGGTCAGTTAGCGAAAGTCTAGGAGGGCCAGGCCCTTTTAACTGGTTTACCTTTCTGGGGAATCGCCATGAAGAATGATATGGTCAGTCCACGGGACAGAGACCATCATTATTCATTACCAACAATAGAATCACTTGCGATGATGCTACATGTCATTTTCACTTTGCGTTAATGATATTCTAGTTACATTGCGGGTTTTTCCACCATCTGTAGATCCGTAGGCTCATAACAAACGAACTGTTGCTACCCTCTATTATTCTCTACAGTCTGTATTATCTGCCCCATAAAAATGTCCCATCACTTTGTTAATTATCATTGCCGAACTGATGTTAAGGTGCATGTACGAGGGATGTTAAATAATTCTCCTATTGAATCTTGGTGTGGTATAAGATAGCAGGATATTCTAGTTGACCGATAATTTGTCGTTTGCATTTTTCACTAAAGGGTAATCCAATTAGGCATTGTGAATGGGTTCAAACCGGTGCTTCTCACGTATCCCTCTCCCTAAAATGAGTTATCGAGTTTTTGCTGCGCATTCTAACACATAAACATTAGTAAAAAATAATAGTAGCATTTTTTACATTAAAATTCATTACTCATGTAAAAAAGTAATAGTTAACAACTTGTTTTTTTTTCTTCCTTTTCAAAATCACCATGTTCAACATGTGCGAAATCACCAACTATTAATAGGTCAAAATTTTTGATTTCCTCATGAGAAGTTATTTGTCCCGTTGAAGTAGACTAATCGATGAAATGTTGATATTTACTTTGCAACCAGCACTACGCACGGGAAAAATGAAATTGAACAGTGTGAAAGTAAGAGAACCTTAATAAGTCATTGAAAGTACAATTGAATAATTGTAGCTCGTACTATTTTGAGAATAGGTAATGTTAGTATTCATATTTATGTCTCGAATGTAATGTTAAGATTTGATCTTTGATATGAACCTACAAACATGTTTCCCAACACATAAGGCACAAAACATACTTTTTCCGTTAAAAGATGACCAGGTCACCTTTCAAGGAGTTTTGAGTTCTTTCTTATTGTATGATTAATGTGATTATAGATCTTAAACTACCTAAAAAAATATTCAGTTCAGTTTTATTTGTCAATAAGGGTGATATTATAATTTTGGTATCTTGGTTTTATTATAAATAGATAACTTGGGTTCACTCCAGTGACATGTCGTCCCGCTGAATGGTTGTTGGTACCGGTTTTCCTCCTTATTGTACAGTTTTGCTGGTTGAAAAGTCTATACTACTTACTTTTACCAAAAAAAAAAGAAAGAAAAAAAGATAGCTTGGGGTTACATCAACCTAATTAAATATTCAATTCAGTTTTATCTCTCGTCATGGTATTAAAATAAAGGCCAAACTGAAACCATAACCTTAATTCCAATCTCTTCTTTGTGCAACTCTTCTTTTCTCACTCTCTTATCGCTTTCACCCTCTCTCACTGCAATTGCTTCTCACATTCTCCTTTGCCCTCACAGTGTAGGGTGGTACTAAAGAGGCGATTCTTTGAATTTAGTCTCTGCCCTAAATCTCACATTCTCCTTTTCTCACTCTCTTATCGCTTTCACCCTCTCTCACTGCAATTGCTTCTCACATTCTCCTTTGCCCTCACAGTGTAGGGTGGTACTAAAGAGGCGATTCTTTGAATTTAGTCTCTGCCCTAAATCTCACATCTACAGGATAAACTAAAACTTCTTTGTAGTCAGCGATGGGTGGCTTAGCCTCTTTTGTGATTTTTTAAATCTTTTTATTTGAAATTGTTTTTGCCTTGTCACTGACCTACAATTCTCTCATTTGTGAAGACCCAAGTACTACACTTCGTGAACCATTATATTCTCTTTCTATTTTAGATTCTTTGGGGAAAATCAAAATTATTGGATTTTTTTTTTAGGTTTTCAAAATCTTAAAAAATCAAAATTTTCCTTCCCTTGATTTGATTTGACTTTTTTTAGGACAACTTCAAACTACTACTAGAGGACTTAGATCCATTTTTGGCTTTTTTTACAAGTTGATCTCTAAGACACAATGTTTTGGGGTTCAATGGTGAGCTTTGCACCTGCAAAAGATAGTTATACAAATTACGTTACTTTTGCTATGATCTTTATGAAGCTTGATGGCACAAATTATTTGACATGGTCTCGATATGCATTCTTAACCATTTCAAGCCGTGGGCTTATAGGACATATTAGTGGGACTCCTATGAAACTAGCTAGATGATATTGCTCTAGATAAGTAGATCTCGAATGACTCTTTGGTAATATCCTTTTGGCTTAACTTGATGTAGCCACATATTGCAAAAGGATATTTGCTTGTTAATACTGTGGGCACGGATTTTGTTGGTTGTAAGGGATACTTGTGTGAACTTCAAAAAAGGGTTCTTGGCACCACTAAGAAAGAAATGACTATATTAAAAAATTATGTTGAGCTTCGGAGTTTGTGGCAAGGTCTAGACCGTTGTGCCAATTATTAGCCAACCATATTTGCAAACATTGCTACTTGGAATACACATTTGGACATGATTAGTGTTTATGATTTCTTAATAAGATTAAATGTTGAATATGATTAGATAAATATTTAAGTCCTTAGCTAGTCTCCATTCCTTACTCTAGAACAATCCTATGCCCTAGTTCACTCTGAAAAAGCCATAGAACAACAATTATCCATCCCTCTATTATTGATCAATCTGTTTTAGAAACCAATACTAGCACTCTTGTCAAATGTGATTCATCCTCTCAATCTAAAGATGCTTCTAAGGAGGTTTGTGAGCTGTGAATATTATCATGAGTTGTATCATACTAAGGTTACCTGCTTGAAGTTATATGGAAAATCTGATTTTCAAGCAAAAATCGTATAAAGAAAGGTGAAAAAAACAAGGCGAGCCACTATGAAATTGTTCCTATTACACCTGCTACCAATATCGAGTTATCCTTAAAAGAACTTTAGGCAAGTTGGCATCTATTGAAAGCTTTTGCCGCTATTGCCTCCTCCACAATTGCCAATTCATCTCCCTTTTTGCTTCAAATCTAGTCACTTCAAGTATCTTATTTTGGGGTTTAATACATCTGTTGTTTCCAGCCCATGGATTATTACTTTAAGAGTTATTACATGATAGGTTATTCTAGTCTCTTTCATTAATACACTCTTACTTTTGGCTGAGATAGAGTAAGCATAGCTAATGAAACCCTCTTTTCTATTTCTGAAAAGGGTCTATCAATTGTTTCTCCTTTCCCTTGTATGCTATTTCACATATTTCATTTTAATTCTTTTCTATTAGTAGTCTGACTCGACACTTAAACTATAAATTAACCTCTCTTTTTTTCCTTTCTTATTGGTTTTCCTAGAATTGATAATGAAGAAGGAGATTAGGTATGGCAGGTTGGATGGTGGTCTTTATGTGCTTGAGGGTAGTCAAATTTCTACTTCTACTTTATCTTCTACCCTTCGTCAAGTTAATTAAGCATTGACAAAACTCCATCTATGACATTGCAGATTAGGTCATTCCCCTTTAAGAACTTTAGAAAAAGTTTTTCCTTGTCTTGTTTCGACTTATAATAAAGTAATTTTCTTTTTGTGAAGCCTGTATTTTGGCTAAACAAACTCATTCAACATATTCAACTTCAAAAAATAAAAGTTGTTTCTTTTCATGTGATTCATACTATTGTGTAGTATCCTCCCAGTACTTCTTTTTCCGGTTATCGATGTTTTGTCACTTTTATCGATTGTCATTTTTGTAAAACTTGGATTTATCTATTAAAACATAAGAGTAATGTTTTTTAATGTTTTCAAATATTTCACAAAATGGTTCAGACTTAGTTCAATGCTATTGTCAAAATACTTCAAAGTGACAATGGCACTGAGTACATCGAGGGTCAATTTCAACGATATCTCTTTTACCATGACATTATTCATTAGACCAGTTGTGTTGATACCTAGCACAAAATGGTATTGCTGAAAGAAAAAACTGACATTACGATATCTCTAACAAATGTCTATTTAATTAATGATGCCTATTTAATTAATCAATCTGATTAGAATTTTTTTATTTCTTCACACTTATCGATGTTTTATAGGGGATGCTGATTTTTATTCTTCCCCAAAAATTTTTGGTTGTGTTTTTTTTGCTTGCAATACCACCTCTAAGAGAAAATTGAAACTCATGGTCTCTGTTGCATTTTTCTTGTATATTTAGCTACTCAAAAGGATTATAAGTGTTATTATTCTCATTTGAGGCACACTATTGTATCTATGAATGTGATTTTTCACAAGTCTAATTCCTATATGTTGCTCCACCTTTCTAAGGGGAGTGTCCTAGTGTAAAGGTATTGCTAATTCTAGATTTTTCTAAGGATATTACTTTCTATCCTCTTTCGATAATCTCTAATGGTTTTCTTTCTTCTTAAGAGGAGAGCAATGCAACACAAGAAGAGGATAATACATAACTTCAAGGGAAGATAACAGAGAAACCATTTTAGAGAGAGACCACACATGTTAGGGAAAATATTAGTATCTTTTAAAGGCGGATGTTGAGATATTGAAGACACTATTGTAGGATGCTACTATCAACACACCGGTTAAGACCGTTGATACATTATATGTTTGGCCGTCATCTTCGAATCTGGATTTTGTTTCTCCTCCTAGTGAGGGTTCTCCTTTTGATCTTCCTTTTGCACTTGAAAGGATACTAGAACTTATACTCAACACCCTATATCCCATGTTGTCTCATATGACTCTTTTTTCTAGATCTTGTCATACTTTTGTGTCTTCTCTAACTTCTATCTCTATTCCGCAAAATTGGCAACAATGTTTTGCACATGAAAAATGGAAGGCAGCAATGGTGGAAGAGATGCCTGCTTTGAAGAAAAATGGCACTCGAGATCTTGTTGTCCTCCTCCTAGGAGACAACCAATAGGATATGAGTGGATGTTTGCAATCAAATAAAAAATGGATGATATTATCAACAGAAATAAAGCACGGTTGGATGTAAAGGGATTTATTCAGACTTATGAGATTGACTATCGATAAACATTTGCTTATGTTGCCAAGTTGAATACCATTCAAGTGTTACTTTTATGTGCTATTAACTTTGGGTGGATGTTTTTCTTTATAGAGAGAAGAGATAGAAGATGAGGTGTATATAGAGATTCCTCTGTGTTTTTCTTGTGACAAAACTCAAGGTAAAGTGTACAAACTGAAACATGCACTTTACAGTTTAAAGTGGTCATCTTAAGCCTAGTTTGAGAGGTTTCAAAAAGCTATGGTCACTGTTGAGTATAAATTGGATAATGTTGATCATACTTTGTTTTTGAAGAGACTAGGTGTTAAACACTATTCTCATTGTCAATATTGATGACATTGTTATCATAGGGAATGATGATGATGATGAGATCAGTTAGCTTTTGAAGAAGCATCTTGGACAAGAAATCAAGATAAAGGATCTTGTAAAAGTCTGGTACTTTCTTGGAATTAAAATTGCTAAATCTTCAAGAGGTATCTTTATATCTCAAATGAAGTATGTTATTGATCTTTATATCGGCGGTTAGTGGGCAAGTTGATTTATTTGTATCACACCCGACCTAATTTGCTTTTGTTGTGAGCCTAGCAAGTTAGCTTATGCATGATTCATACTCTACTCATATAGATGATGTTCTTTGGATCCTTCGGTATTCTAGGAATGGGATTTTTTTTTTGTTTCTTCATGATGACAAAAAATTTAAAGCCTCACAAATGTTGGTTTGGCTAGATCTCTTGACTAGAAGTCTATTTATGGATAGTATACTTTCATAGGAAGGAATCTTGTGACTTGGCACAACAAAAAGCAAAATGAGGTTGCTCGATCTAATGCTAAAGCAGATTTCATATGATGGCATAGGGCTTTTGGTATATCTATTCACATTCTTATAATGCTATTTTGTGATAATAAGGTTACTGTTATTATTGCTCACTATCCTATATAGCATTACCGTACAAAACATGTGAAGATTGACTGAAGGAGAAGTTGAACAGTGGCTTAATTCATATGTCCTTTGTTCTGTTCAGTTATCAACTTATTAATGGTTTCATCTTGTTTTAGTCAAGTTGGGCATTTGCAATATATATGCTTCAACACGAGGGGAAGTGTTGAACGTTGTATAGCGGCAATAATGGTGACATTATAATTTTGGCCTATTTGTTTTATTATAAATAGATAGTTTGGAGTCCCATGAAGCATTTAGTTCAGCTGTTTGTCTCTTAACAAAACCCTCATTCTTGGTAAAAAGAAATCACTCTTCCAGCAACCCCTCTGCCTCGCTCCACACTTAAACACCACCAGGAGAAGACTCTGGCCACTGCTGCTGCCGCCGCCAAACTGAATTGGCAACATGAACACAACCACCACGAGAGACTAGAGCCACCTCCGAGCACAAGTCAGCGCTCTATACATACTATGCGTCCCAAAGGGGAGGAAATCATCGAAGTTGCATAACGAAAATATGAATGCGATTACATAAGGGAAGGACGTTTTTTCAGTTTCTTTGTAAACTGCTGCTTTTTATTGAACTTCCTGCAAGTACAAGGCACTTAACTGAACATTGATAAATTGGGCCAGAATGTCGAGGTAATATACAGAAAGAGAACAAGAGAACCGCTGATGACTGGAAACCAAAGCTGACAAAGCACATCATACACAAACATGCAAGATTCCTAAAACTAGGCAAGACACTTTGTTTGGACACTCACCCAATCTATCCCAAAGACATTAGACACAGCCTCCCTTCTCTTCAGTGTAATCAAGAAGTAGATATATTCAAGTCACACTTTGTCGCTTTTACATACCATACAGCAATATGACACCTTAACTGGTTTGAGCAGAAGAAATGGACGCTGGCATAGAATCTTGAAAGTCAACTCTGGTGCCAGTGGTGCTATCATGTGCAGGACTAGCCATATCAGCTATTGTATCATCTTTACTATCCTCATCCACACGCATGACCTCGCCCAAACTCTTAGAAATTTTATCGATGAAGTCATTGGATAACAGTACTTGATTCCTCTGCTCATTTTTGCCAGCTACCCCTACAACAGGTGGACTGGCTTGTTGTCGGGCCTTTCCTTCTTGAATAACTTTCTCACGTTCTTCATAGAATTCAAAATCATCCAGAATAGATGTATCTGTCTCATAATTCTTGAAGATATTCAACATCTCAATACCTTGTTCCAATTTCACCTAGACAATTTCAAGAAAAAGAACCATTAAGTCGATGACAAAAACAACAACTAAGCTTTATACCATCAAGTGGGGTCACCTTAACTTCAATAAGGAAAAACTTAACAATAAACCAATGAGATGAAACCACAAGTAACAAAACCATTGAAGGATATTCTATTCTCTAAAGGATTCAAGGGATTCTCTTAGAATAAATTATATTAAAAAAAATGAAGAAATCTCTTTCTGAAAGGTTACTGCTGTGCAGCAACACGTGAAGGAGACCCAGCATATAAAGTACAATCATTCCAAGTTTTTGAGGATTAATAGTATCCCTGATTAACGTACCTCCTGGGTGTCTCGGCTGTTCGTTACAGGCTTACTGTCATTATTTTCCAAAACAATGTGACGAAGCTGACTGTTTGGAACATCTTTAATAACATGCCACTTCACAGGGAACTGCCCACTCCATCTATCTTGTTGCCAATAATCAAAGCTTCGGTCAAAATCTACAGGTCCAACCATTTCAGCAACCCCACAGAATTGAGCACTAGCATTCACCTGCATGTGATGGAAACTGATATAATACGAGAAGTCACTCTAAGCCAAAAGAAGCGAGCAAATTTTCTACGAGTGGAATAATGCAAAGTTGATCCGGACTAAAAACATCCTGATGCGAATGTTAAAATAAGGGATTCAGATTCTCCAAGCACAGTGAGAAACAGGCATGCTAGTGAATGGGAAATTAACAAGCTACACACACACACACACACACACCACGTACTCTGGATAAAAATATTCAGGCAGTTGAGACATTTCAGGTATGAGATTTCTTTCGTAAGTCTTCACCCATTATTGACACTTACTACAGCAGCTTGATTACTATGTCTTTTCACTATGAGATAGAAAGATCCTCCAGAAGTAATTTCCATTGAACCCAGCAGCCTCATGTGAGTTGACCATTTATTAGGAATTCCAATTAATCAACAGAAAAACAGACTAAATGGACAGCTACAGTCAAGTTCTTACATCTAAAAGTCTTTAAAATTGTAATCCTCGTGGTAGCAACACCACCTTTACTCACTCTACTTTTCAAAATAGCAGAATTTTCTAAAAACTTTCCCCTTGGAAATGATGACTGATCAACTATAGCAAAATCAATAATGAAATATCTTGTTCTACTTACTGAGAAGAATAAGAAGACAGGGCAAGCGTCTTGCTTCTCCTTTGCCTCCCGGTAAGCAGCATCCAATTTTCTGTTCCCATTTGGTGTACTAGCCCATACCCCATATTTGATACTCTTATGAACATTATCTTCACTATATGACTTAATCACAAAAAACTTAGCATCATTGTGTTCTGTGATGAAATCTATGTGATTGTATGACCCATGAGGGATCTTTATTGTAGATGTGCTAAGCTTGCTATCATCAATGGAGGAACTGTGTTCGAGAGTAGCATGATTCTTCAGCTTTGATGCTCTAGGTCCACGGTTTTGGTCACCAAGGATATCAGATGTCCCATTACAACTGCATATAGCACCATTGCTTCTCCAACGGCGCCGTCTATTATCAATTGAAAGCCAGCCCTGACCATTTAGTCCTAAACCAGGAATCGATGTAGTCCCAAAGTTAGCTCCCCTGTTGATACCACTGTGCAGAAATTCTCTATTATATGGATCAGAAGATCCATATCCAGACAAGGTTCTTTGCAGATCAGAAGCCTGAATAAGATAAACGATAGTCAATAAGGTCCAACATCCTTTATCAATCCTCACAAGCTTATTTCAGTAAGATTAAAAAATACCTTCCCTGCTGTAGAACCAATTAGAAGACTCATATGCAAAAACATGGAGTCTATGGAAATGGTCATATGCAGGCAAGGAAAGTCAAATGAACTACCAAATGAGAAACAGCTTATCATTCAGAAATGAAAGAGCAGTCCGTTGGCTACAGTCTCAATCCCTTCTTGATCTCATAATCTATACCAATAAGGGAAAAAGATGAGTTTCTCTCAGTTTTTGGACATTGCAATGTTACCTCTGTTACTATAACCACCCACCTCATAAATGTCTAATAACTACCCCACTACTGCTATGTCCACCCTGCTGAATATCACCCCATTCCTCAAAGTGTTTTGATTTTCTTCATATGTGAACATCCATCATCATGTATTTAAGTTTTTTGAAAGCACTAATCTTGTATCAATCCAAGAATCTGCTCAATGCATGCCATCATAAATGATGTGCACTTGAAAATTTTCAACCACCAATTTTCTCAACCAACAGAGAGACCAAAATATCTATTTACCCCAAACAACAAAAGGTGAAAAACTCAACAGCATGTCTATTAGATACAGATGGAAAAGCAAGAAGGCATACAATTCCAATATTTTGGGTAAAAGACCCTATGCCTATTGGCTGGGGAGATGCTGCTGGCGATAAAGGGGAAAATGACCGTTGCCTGTCAGCTGGTTTGGACCAATCTGACCAAAGGCCTCCAGAACTCAATCCATCCAACCCTATTTGCTGATCATGAAACCCATGAGTCCAAGCATTGCTGGGAAAGCTTCCTCTACCAAACGATCCCACTGGTGAAGGATAATTAGGCCTTGGCCCAAAAAGCACTCCATCACCTTGCTGGTCAACATTCATCGACATTGTGAGATCTGGTTGTGAAACCTGAGTTGGTGAAGAAATATATGGCATAGTTGGAGGCAATAGTTGTTGGAAGTAAGGTTGTCCTGAATAAGGAAATTGCTGTGAGGAATACATCTGCACATCTCCACCAACAGAAGGCAATGGTGTTGTGACAGGGGAATATGGTCCATATGGCATATGTGGACTATACCCATAGCCAGTATGGAAGACGAGCGAATGATTGTCATTGTAGACTCCCTAAATGCCACCCAAAAAAAAAAAAAGTTCAATAGAATACATTGTGACTGAGCAAGAATAAGCGTAAAATTAGAATATAAAATAATTAACATACTGGAGATGCTACTTCCAACCCTTTGGCACCAGCATATTGAGAAAAATCATCCCACTCCCCAGTAGAACTGCCATGTCCTGAAGTTCATGAAGATAAGCATTCATTTTTATTTATACTGCATGTAATCTCTAGGCATCGCAAAAGCTAACGGAAATCAAGTTGCTGATGTTGAAATCAGTCTAATCAGTTTGTAATTGATGACGTAACCTTACAACATGCTGTTGCACATAGCTATGCATGGTTTCCTCAAAAGATTATTATCCCATTTATGAAAATATCACCAATAGAAAGAGTTTTCACAAATTACTTAATTTAGAATGAGAAAGGAATGCCCTAGCATCAATGGAATTAACAAATTGTCGCAGGAAAAGGTGCTCAGATGCGCTTGCAGTCTTCTCACTGTCCCCTACCAGAAGACTCCAGGTGCCTTTTGGCAGCAGAGTCGTAGCAAGACTACAACCCTCATTCAAAGTTTTTCTATCTCACCTATTTTCAGTGATAGTAAGAGAGATCTAGGGAAGCTGCTACATCTTCACCCTTGCAACCTCATAGATTTCCTGATTCAGCTATTTTAGGTGGACAGAAGAGAATCCTGCATTCTGTTGTGCTCTTTCCTCCATCCAGTACAAGTACATACTATCGGAATCAAAATTGTGAACCAGCATGAAGGAACAATTTCTGTGTTCTAAATTTTGTGCGAGAGGAGTGCCTTTTGGAATCTTTCTATTGGAAGCTCCCTCATGGCTGGGAATTGAGAAGTACCAACAATTCGTCCAAAGTAGTAATAATCGTCGAACGAGAAACACAAACTCAAAATGGGGCATCCTACCTGGTGGTCTGGGAGGGAGCAAGAACTTGTTCCCCTAAAAATTAATCTGGAAAGTCCCAATACCTTCAAAAGTGGCTTTAATAATATTGAAGGCAACTCGGGCAATATACTAAGCAATAAACAATCTGCAAAAGACATAATCCAAAATAATAAACAGATGCTTCCTCCGCAAAACAGCAGGGAAGTCAGTAGACCATCTGCTTCTTCAAAAAAAAGCCAGGGAGGACATTTGTTGAATTTGGTTTAGCATTTTGGAGATTTCATTTTGGCCAAAGCAACAACTAATGAAGATGAGACTTGGGCTTCAAAGGAACAAACAATGGCAGAGATAAGGAATAAAGGAAGCTTCTCAGCCGATATACTCAGCTACCTTTGGGCTAAAAAAAAAGGGCAAAGAAATCTAGATATTTCGAGAATAGGATATTTGCATGACATTGTCAGGACACTTCCAAAAGAAAAGAACAGAGACTTATAGTTGTCACACTATATATTTAGCTAAGAATTTATCTTAAAACAAATGCCTAATTAGATCTATTAGAACCTCTCTCACTGAAACTTTGAATAGTGGCGCCAATAAGATCTTTTTTTGCAGTAAGATAAAGAAATGTCTGCACAACTCAAATGCTTTGATAGCCTTAATAAATGACCTGCACCGCCTGGTTAGTTCTAGTAATTGGCCTAATAAGTCAAAGACACAGCAGTAAGCAGTACAGTCCTCATGCCACTGATTTTTAGATCAGTAAAATACAGAACGCAACTATTCAATCATAGAAAAGAACGACAAATTACAGGGCTCCACATTGCCCAAAAAAGAAAGAAAGATCTATCAAGTAGGACTCACAAACCTCTGAAATGCAAGGTCTGTGGATGATGGGCATGTGCGTCAACACCATCGCTGCTCAAACCAATGGATACTGATTGACTCACTGGTTCCTTCTGAGAACCTGCAGCAGCACCGTCCTGGGAAGGATTAGGAGAAACTGACCCTTTTGCTGGATGCTGGAAGACATTCCCAAGTAAAACGTTATCATTCAAAGCAATACCATAGAACCTTACCGAGTAAGCACAATGAGAGAACAAAGATGCATCACATCAGACTCACAGTTAACTGCTGATTCATGTTTTCTGGATCAGTAGGTCCCTCTTCTGCATCCACAATCAGTTTGCTCAGTGATGTAGTATCGTAGGAACCAAAAGCAGTACTCGTAATCAACCAAACCTATCCAACTTCCAGTGGTGACAAGGTTTGCATCTATGACTATGTAATCACTTGCCCAACTGATTGACGTCTATGCACTTATAATTTCTTGCCCAAGTACTAACTTAGTCGAGCAAATTAAGGCAGCGTGCTGTCCCCGAGCGAACAAAAAGATCAAACAGTTCATGAGACAAATCCATATTAATTAAAACAACACATAAAAGGATCATGAGATAATTCCATCAACTCTGCAAAGCCATGTTGAGGGAAGGAAAATGAACTTGACAGATGGGTATGATTTATTTTTTCTTTTGTTTTTGCTTTTACCCTTCATTGCTGTGCAGAAATCATGCACCCAGTCTGGAAGTCATTGACTAATGATTGTTTTGCGGCCGAGAAAAGGGGAAAATTCATCCAAGAGAGTCGACAGAAGAACCAAAAGGGAGAAGAAAAGTTGTTTTGATCGCGGTATCTAAAAAGAAGACAGAACCCGCTCAATTCATCAGGACTAAACTCCTCGAAATAAGAGGTGGAATTAGGCGGACAGGCCACCCCGCCAGATGAACCGAAGGGCTGACGATGAGGAGAATCGAGGGATCAAAATTGAGGGAAGTCAAGATTAGGAGGGACGTACCAGCGGCGGAGCGATCGGGACGTCGGGGCTGAGGAGCGGCCATGGAAAGGGGTGGCAGGGGTGTAGGTGTGGGGGTAGATCTCTCTTCCTCTCTCTCCCTCTCTCCCACTCTCTCTCTCTCGCACGCACGCACGCACGCTCGCTCTCTCGGGATCTTGTTCAATTCGAGAAACCGCCACCCAGAATCTACCGCATCAGAATGGAAAGAGGAGGAGGGTGCAGAGGATCCATTTGGGTATCCATCAGTAGGTGTCAGTCAGATGCAGGAGATTATGGGGGGATGATGGTAAAAACTCGGTGTTACCATCTGATGAATGTACGCATATAAAGACATTCACCGAAAATGGGAATGCTACTAACTAAAAAAATATTATGTCGGGAGAACCAAAAAACCCACCACATTCAGTCCATATAAAGGTCACCCCCAAAAAAAAAGAAGCATACAAACAATCATTCACTGCTTATTTTACTGTAGAAAGGCTTTCATCTTTTGATGAATGATCGGATGGGAGAAAACGACCCTTCTTTTTTCTTCAACCTTTTTTTTGGGGGGGGCTTTTCTGCTGTACTTTCTCCGTCCGCCGAATTGTTGTTGTTCCAATTTTCGTTTTTTCAAATTTGATATGACTTTGCTTAGATGGTATTATCTGACCATGATTTGTGAAAGTCTCAATGTTGCCCCAGAAAAACACTACACACTCTTCGGTTATTCTCGATATCGACGAACGTTTCCTAGAGATTGTCTCATAAAAACGTCTTCTTTGGGAGTTGAGTTCACCAAAAAAAAAAAAAACAGAGACATGAAATAGGTCATTACCGTCATTCCAATTGCACGAATGAATTTAGGAAATTTTAAATTTTTATGTATCATGACATAAATACTCTCGCGAGTAAAAATAGTAGATAGTAGGAATGCCGTAACTTCTTTTTTCTCACTTAAACATGACATTGGAGTAAAATCAATTATTTAATTGCTATCTCTAGCAAATCATCATATATGGACTTTTAGAATTTTCTTTAAATTTTTATATTCCTTTTTTCCCTTTTTTAAGCTGGCAAGGGTCACTACCATCTTGGCCAACTGCAAAACCCTTGCCCTCGACACCGAAGGGCCTAGACTAGGCCGTCACGACCCTTGCCATGGGTGAGGTTACAAAGGCCCTTGCCTGCGGCTGCCTAAAGCTAGCAACGGCCTTTGCGATTGAGGGCGAGGTGACCCTAGCCCAATGTGGTTGTGAAGGCCTTTGCAGTCAAGGATGAAGGTTTCACGGTGGATGAGGGTTGCGTGGTGACCCTCGCTACCCCTAAAAAAAAGGGAAAATCAAAAGTCAAAATCATAGTTAAAAATAATCTAAAAATAATTTTAAAAAAATTAAAAATTGTCCACGTTAATGCTAGTGAAACCAAATAAGATGAATGGTGTCCACGTTGGAGCAAGACAAAATGTTGATGATACTCAAGTGATTAATTTTTCAAATTTATGACGGTCAAATGAAAAGAAAAAATCAATGACTCTCAAGTGAGTATCATACATAAGTTATAACACTCTGACTATTTTATTTCAATAATCTCATTTTATGACGGTCAAGTGAACAAAAAAATATCTATGACCTTTAAATAAGTATCAAACGAAAGTTATAACACTCTAATTATTTTTATCTCAATAATCTCATTTAACTTGTCAGAAAGAGCTGACTTGTTGTTAGTTCTCTAACTTTTGTTATTGGTACCGTTTGATTCTATGACTTTTCTTCTTTGCCTTTCTCAAGTTGCGAAATCTAGTTCTCCTGCGTTTACTGTACCAACACCTCCAAGTTGATGGTGTGCTTGACGTCACATACACACGCGTGATGTTTATTATAACGGCAATGATATTACTATAGCATTCGATGAAAATTATCTACAAGGAAATCACTAAGTTATCGACACACCAATCCGACTCTCTTCTGAGTCCAAGCATCTCAAACGTCTAAGTTATTGAGAAGTTCCTAATTCTGAAGGTTAGTGCATGTAGCAATAAGGTCTCCAGATGGATTGTTGATCATCTATCTAGATAATTCTGATTGACACAACCAATCATCCTTTGTACAAGTCCTATATGCTAAGAGTCGTATTTTCGGGTGTCAAGATGGAATGTCGAAGACATGCTCATAAACTGGTGTGATTAAATTATATAAAGATGTTGGAGAGGAAATTTCAAATTTAAAGAACTATGTGTCACTTTTATCTTGCATTTGTTAATCATAGTCGTTACTAGCAATGCATGTGGATCTGTAAAATAAGTTGGGCGTGATTCTACTATGCACCAAAACAAGCGTAAAAAGACAGAATGGAGGCTCTGCGTGTATTTTTCTAGCTCGGACCAGGACAGTCGCACCACACACGAGTCGAAGAGCAAATGGTGCATCATCACTCCTTCGTCCTCCAGGCTTCAGCTATTTAATATGATTCGTAATCCAAGAACGATGAAAGATACTGACCAGAAGACGTTTCCTGACGGTGTTAATGTTTATAAACAGGCATATGAACAGAACACGAGCAAAGACTTTCCGCTTAGAATACCTTCGCATACACAAGTTGTCTAGCTCAAGTGTATCCATACGTAATTTTACCCATGCGCAGGTGGTAAGAAAACTGCTGTATCGCAGATATCAAAAGTTCGGAAGGTGCACCCGAGTTTTCTTTTATACATCAAGGGTGTCATTCTATAAATGGGCGCCTGTTTACAACTTCACGCTGAATTGATGTCTTCTGTTGAGCTTACTATGGTGTCAGTTAAATCACGGCCCTTTGTTTCCAAGGGAAAGAGCACCGCGCAAATTCCAGAGACAAAGATCACAATCTCAAATAGAATTATGGATGCAGCTTGCTGACATCCATTTACTAATGCAACAGCCACGAGAGGACATACCATCCCACCAATCCTCCCTATCGAGCTTGCAACCCCTACACCAGTTGTCCTGATTGAGGTTGGGTATACCTACAGTTTCCATTAGATCCCAAAGATAACATGTCGGTTAGTATTTTCTAAACTCGATAATGCCAATGCTGCTGACATCAAATGCTTGTTTAGAAACAAACTCTCAGTAAAACCGACATCTGCTAAGACAACACAACTGCAAGTACAAGATTTCGTTCAGAGAAAGCATGGACCCATAGGTGATCAGTACAAAAGATCCAACCATGTTGAATTACTCTTAGACCACCATCACTATCACACGATCTCAAACATTCACAGATGCCAGATGCCACACATAAGCTCAAAAATGTGTACAGTGTCCATGAATCCTTAAGAAAATGAACATTGGGCTTGTATCTTTTCATATGATGCCAAAATCAAGCTCTCTTTCTTTCCCTTTTAACCCTATTTAGTCAATCTCTTCGTAAGTGCATTCTCATTATGTGCAAGAAGAACTAAAATGCATGAATTGTTGGACAAGCCAGCTACAAAAATTGAGCACTGCTGCTGGCTACCTTCCTTCAAAAGAATTCTGACCATTAAAGAGGATAACTATAGCATTCTACAATTAAAGAATTCAAGCTAGTTTCCCTATCTCACAACTCAAACTGAGAGATGACAAAAAAAATTTCACCAGTTATTAGGTACGAAATAGTAATTTACCTCTGGAGCATATATATAGATGATAGTGAACGAAGCTGTGATGCATATGCGAGCACAGAATAGAAGACTTGTTGTCAAACCTGCTGGTTGATGGACAACTAGGGGTAGCATAAAAATGCAACATAAGAAGAGCATAGATGACATTGAAAGCTTACGACCAAGTTTATCAACAATTGCAGCTGATATAAGGAGCCCAGGAAATTCTGCAAGCAGCAGTAGCAGGTAAAAGGAAATGGTTAAACATTTAACTTCAAATCAGGGGAGAGCATCTCAGAAGTATAAGTAAAAGAAACATTGAAATATGGCAGTGAACCTTACCAGCAAAACTAGTGACAAAAACATCTCCATAATTGATGTCACTAGTTTTTTTCAGATGTGACTGAGATGGGTGACATTTATTGCGTCCATTGCTTAACTCAGTAGTCAGCAACACAAGTCCATAATATGCGAAAGCATTCCCAAAGAAATATATCCACAAGAGCGTAGTTGACTTAAGTAGGTTTGGAGAAAGAAGCATAAGTAATGAAGAGAAACCTCCCATACTCTGCTCTGAGCTATTATGAGTTCTATCTTCCTCTCTCCTTGGGGTGAGCAACTGGGTATCCTCAGATGGAATGCTCTTCTCTTGCAATTGAACATTATAATCAGACACTAGAACTCCAGCAGGCAGTTCAGTCTTGTTTAGTCTAGCTATTTCCTTCAAAATTCTGTGAGCATCAGCTATCCTTCCTTTCGTGCATAAGTACCTGGGAGACTCGGGTGCCACAACATAAAATAAAAGGAGAATAGATGAAGGTAGAGACGACAAAGCAAGCAACCACCTCCAACCTAATCTTGGCATGACAAACTGCAGAAAAGCAAAGAAAATTTGGAGATGAAGAAACTTACTTCACTGTCAAACCATGTCAGTTCACTAATATAACACAAGAAAAGCAGAATGGGCTCCCAAGATAACCGATCTAAATCATACAAACAGATACACTGGATTAGCCATTTCAGTTTAAGCATTACTGCACTACCCCTCTTAGACATTACATTCTCATTTAATTTTTCCAAAGCTTCTTCTGCAAGCTACAGTTACAGCTGAATCATTTGCAAAGTTTAAAAGGTACTACCAGTTCTCTGAGAGACCAGACAAATTATCTCCATATATTAAAAGATGACATGCACAAAAGACTTGACTACATTCATGTAGGTGACTTTTACACCTCACCCTCGTTACAATATCTGAAAAACATAATTAGAGAGAAATCGAATGACCCATAGACATCTTAATGCAATAACAACGCACATACTATGTAAGTGAACGCCTAAACTCAAGGAGAGCTTACGTAGGAAGCACATTGAGTGTCTGTAAGGATTACATATGACAATGCTATGGCTTAAAAAATGCTTGGACTTAGGAACTCAAGCTGATAATTCGAGAAACCAATTCCTCAAACTTCCTAAAACATTCTACATTAACTAGAAGGTACTCAAGCAGAAGTCAGACTTCAAGGAGGCCTTTGGAAGAAATTTTTCCCCATCCCTTTGCCAAGAGAAGAGGATGGCGTTATGAGGCGAAAGCCAAATTGTCCCCAACATGAATCCGGCACAGTGGATTCTAGCAGAAATAAGGACTTTTCCTTTTAACATATAATAGGGGATATTAATTTCCAACATAAGATAAAACAAAATTACTGGAGCATAAGGAAACGATTAGCATACCCATGCAACTGAAGCTTCAAAAATTGTTCCTACTGTCCAGAAGGCAGAGAAAATAACCATCCAGGTACCCCTATTTGGAGCAGGGATGAACTCTAAGAACCAGGATGAGAGGACAGGACCACCTCCCAAACCAACACCAACTAAACAACGGAGCACAAGTAATGAAAGATAGTTTGGGGCGAAGGCACTCAGGAAACCAGCTCCAGAAGTAACTACTGCTGTAATTAAGAAACCTTTCCTAGAAATAAATGAGAAGCCAATGAAGCAATGAGCTACAATTCTGCAGTCAGAAATAGTGACCTAAATTAAAAATTACATGGAGGTCACCAAATTGCTAACCAAATAGTTATCAGAGTTGTCTATCATTCCAGGACCCGCAATCTGGATTCTTATTTTTCATCAGCCGAAATGCTGGAGTACATGATCTATGCCTTTATATTAAGGAAACCAGATTTAAAGTGTCAATCAAGAGCTCCCCTAGTGTTTTAGTATATGGTCCAGTAATCCCAATTTGTTATCCAGGTTTTCATGATGAGAAGAAACTTGCAGGAATCCCGATTATCTGGTGACCAGACACGTAAGACATCCTCAGCATTATAGGTTTGTCTATTCAAATCAAGTCGGGCTTATCACTTGCCAAAACACACCCCGTTACTCTGTTTTTCATTCATACCTAAGCAGCAGGACCAGAATTCCTAAACCTTGTGTACAGAAATTAATAAAGTCCTAAACCTTTCAAATGGTTCAATTAAGTAGCAATTGGACCATGATCGATGCACTCGGCCATGGTCCTCACACATGGACACAATGCAAGGCATGGTGCACTCGTCCATCAGCACGATACAAGTTCCAAAAAAAATTTCCACAGAAAAGGGCAATCAAGTTTTTGGGTGAACATACCTAAAATTGCCTGTGTGCCACTTAAGAAATGCCAAAGTGGCATCCTTAAATTTCACTTTCCGCACAAGTTTTAGAACTTAATCGTATTTCAGCAAAAGCTTAGGATTTAATTGTAAAATTACAAAATTTAGGACTCAACTACAATTAGTTTATACACCATTCCAGACCATCTTGAAGGCACTGGGGAGGGCATCTTAGTCACAACTGGTTTAAGGAGCAGAGAGGACAAGACACTCACCGCCTCCCATGCTTGTCTGACACTATGCCCCATGAGTATGCTCCAACGAGCATTCCAGCAAAAACTACGCTGGTTATTAGGCTCTCTTCTTGTGCAGAAAGACCCCAGAGAGACTGAACGGCAGGTCCAATGAAGGAAAGGAGCATCACTTCCATTGCTTCTGAAACCCAACCCATGCCAGCATAACCAAGAACAAGCAGTTGAAACTTGCCAAATCCCATGGCAACAAGAGCTTCATCAACCGTATATGTAGCGGTAAGGTCTCCATCTCCCATGGGATTAGCCTAAAGACACAGATTGCTGTATATCGCACCGAGTGAGTTGCTCCAGTCTGGGCAGAGAGTGAACTAGAAAAGACTTCCTCAATGGGATGGGTAGCAGCCTGTTACGTCATATGATTAAGAAAACACATCATGACTAAATCCAGGATAACATCAGCCAGATGTGATCAGAGGAGATGCATTACTCATTCGTATGATAAAGAAAGCTGCATAATCTCTAGCTAGCAAGACAGACGCTCAAAGGATCCCCTGATCCTGGTTAGGGGATCATCTAAACTATTAGCAGGGAATCTGCAGTGGGGAAACGGAAGTCAGTTAAGGCACAAAAACAATATGAGGGGATTCCACGGCAACTCCAAGGCTGCATTTCCGGTTCGGTCCGGCTCCGATCGCTCGATTATCTTTTTTATCAGGCGAAATTAGGAATCTTGGTACGAGAATTGTCCCACCCTCCCCCCTCCCAAAAAAAAAGACTGTTCCCAGGCTTGATAGCCACGGAAATATTACCACATCCCCTTAAAATCTAGAGGCAAATACACAAACCGATGGGGAGGGGAGGGGAGGGGAGGGGAGGGGATGGATAGATTAGATTGAATTCCTTTACAAGGAAAAAGATGCGAAATTCAAATTCAATTGAAGAGGCGAATCAGTAACAGATCGCCATGGATGACGGTGGAAGGAAGCAGATGATGATAAAAGCATAATGCAGCAGGAAAGTCGAATGATATGCAAAGAGAGGAGCAACGTGCATCTCCATTTCTCCATTTCTCCATCTCCATGGATAGCGGGGTGCAGGACACGAAGAAGAGAGAAGAAGAGAAGAGAGAACCTGATGGATGGATGGATGGATGGATGGATGGATTGATGGAGATGGGGCGGGAGTTCCGATTTCGTGCAGATGCAGAAACGCACTCCTTCCCCGAATTCCAAGCGAAAAAAATAATGAAAGTCTTCGGGGCCTCCTCTTTCAACAACACCTCCCCTCCCCCACCCCCCTCGTTGCTTCCAGTTTTCCAGCGCCCAACCGGATTTGGGGTTTGACCAGTCAAAACCGCAATGCCCACGTGTCATCATTTGATTTTCAATTGCTTTCCTTAATGCCTGGATCCGGGGTGGACGAGATATATCTCTATCTCTCTCTCTTAGAAAGTGCCTCCTTTCACTTTTAATTGATTGTGCTTTCCCAATATAAACCTAGTATATATGCGTACATATCAAATCCAAGGGGATCAAACCTCATACATAAATTAGGCGAGGAGGACTATCGTGGAAAATAAACGATTGAACAATAAAATAAGCAAAATAAGAAAATAAATTAGATATTAGTTTTACGTGGTTTAATTGGTGTGACCTACCTACATCCATAAAAAAGATGACATAGAATTCCACTAAAGATGAATTAATGCGATAGAGATTAAATCATTTTCGAATCATTCAAAACACTTTTTGTATTTCTCAATTCCCAATTGTACCCGACAATCTCAATCTTGCAAAAGAATTTATAAATCCTACCACAAGGTATATTGGTTCTGACGCTCTCTCAACTTGCTTTAGGATGAAATTCATGAAGAAGACACTTTTTATAATGGACAAGAGTTGTATCCAAAATAGGAAATCCCCTTTAGGAAACCTAGTCAAACTAGGGAATCTCTTAAACTTGGATATATTTTGAATTAGGAAAATTTCCTTTTGGGGCTTAAGCTTAAGAAATATTTTCAACAATCTTCAGTTGGCTCGATTTTTGAGTCAAGTCATAATCGCTTTGTTAGAAATCTGAACTTTGCTGCTACTCTCCTATAGCCTCTGATAGGCATCTTTGAAATTCAAGCCTTGCTTGAACTTTGTTTTAACCATGAACTTTATCAAAACACCAACACCAAATGCACATTTAGTTACTCCATAAAGGTTCTTAGACACGACCTCCTCTATTGTAGATAAAGAAAAACCATTGTTACATTCATATATATTAAGAGATCAAATACACATCTTATTTAACTTAGCAGCTACAATAACTATTACCTTTACAAACTCCATCTCACTATAAGCAGCATTTGTATCGATTACCACACTAGTACTTGCTACCTTAGGAGTTTTTAGTTGCAACTCAACATTGAGCTAAAAACTGTCTAGATTCATGGAAATGGTGCTATAATTACCCTTACCAAAAAAATTACTGCAAAATTGTCAAATGTAACTTCTCTATGGAAAAATAGGTAATAAATTTTGGGCACCATATTCGATAGTCTCACTCACCTTATGCATAGCCTACGAACATACACTTTCTTGTCCTTCTATTGACATTATCATCACTGACTCAAATATAACACGAGTAATCGAAAATTTTAATAATAATCAACAAGATTACCTTACCACACTTGTTTAGAAATTTGACATCCAAATGTACTCGATGGGGATTTATTTTCTAAGTGGCTCATCGTATTAAGCACACCCGCTAGGAACTTCTTAACTATATTAGTTTAGAGGGCATTTTATAGGTTGTCTATAGTGATGTTCTGTTAATCAACTATGCAACTTGTTAAACATGGCCTTTAGTGTGGTGTCTTGTTATGCATTTCTTTAAGCAAAATTCATTTAATAGTTCTAAGTAGAACTCCATGCTACTTTTAGCCTACACATGGTTGATTGTTATACTAGCCTCATTTTTTATCGAAGTTTTCATTTGTCTAATCTTGACAACAACATCATATTGTACCTTAGCACAAACACTCAAGTCTCCCTTGAGTAGTCGACCACAACTATTAGCATACTTCTAGCACTCTTTTTCAAAGCAAACTGCAATACCTTATGAACATCCAAGTGAATGAACTCTACAATCTCCATATTTTCTTTGATGATTGTGTTGAATTGTACTTTTCATCATTTGCCTAAGTTATAGCAATGCATATATTCAATTCTTCAGCAACATAACCATATAACGAATTCCTTTCACATAGAACTTTCAAGCTCAATGTGCTCCAAACAAATATGCAACAATTTAGACTCTTAAACTACTGCATCTAACTACTCCACAACAAAATCTATCATTATCACACCTTAAAGTTCATATAGGATACCATGCTTAATTCATTTTATCATCACCAAGGCACCTTCTAATGACCTTCAAAAATCCACCTTATGAAATATAATGTTGTGCAATGAATCCAAAACACTCAAGGAAATCATGTTCTTCAATAATTTTGGAATATGGCTTACTATAGTCAATGTCCTCACAATACCATCATTTTGATTGACATCACCAACAACAATTCATCGCACTTAGCATATATTCCCAACCGCACTTTATCATTATCCATGCACTAATAAATAGTGAACCGGTTCCTATTTGATGTAGCATGAACTAAAACAATCAAAATCCATAATTCATCCGTCAAACAACAATCCTCAATGAAAAATAAGACATTATCAGCACTATCCGAATTATTATAAGACATAATTGCAACATCATCTGTAACCTCAACTCTAATAACCTTACCTTTATTTTTCTTTAATTTAAGGTAATCCTTTTTAAGATGTTTCCTCTTGCCACAACTCCAATTGACTTCATCTATTTAGGTTTGCTCTACTCATACTAATATAGGTATTAGTTCTTCCTTTATCTTCACCTACTAAAGTAGTAAGCATGGGTTCCCCAAATTATCTTCTATGAATGTCTTCATTCATAATCAAGTCGCAAACTCCATCAAACAAACATCAAGCTTGTTGATATAGGAAAATCACTCACATTAGTATCAGTAACATTCCAACTATTAGGCAATGATGATAATAGAATCAAAGTACATACCCGATCATCAAAGTCAATCTCGATTTAATCTAGCTGACCAACAACCATATCAAATTCATTGATATAATCTGCATCCGATGCACATTCACTCATCCTTAAGTGAAATAAATCTCATATTAAGTAGGCATTGGTGATCATGGAGGGCTTCTCATACATGTTAGTCCCACTTTAGTTTTCACAAAATTAAACATAACATTATAAGCCAACGTCAATTGAATAACATCCAATGCTTGTTTATCCAACAACTTCCACTCATCTTGCTTCATCAAATTTAGTTTCTCCTTTGATAGGAGTAATTGTAGTTTCCTTTGATACAAGTGATCCTCAAATTAAATCTTCTAGAAACCAAAATTTTTCCATCAAAACTATTGATTTTCATTTTTTTTCTTCTTCTATTGCCATCAATTCATTTCAACTCATTCAACCATAACTTTGATACTAATTATTGCAAAAATAAGTGATTGAACAATAAAATAAAATAAAAAACAAAAAAAATTCATACCTTAAATGTACATGATTCGATTGGTGTGACCAATAACTACGAGAGGGGTGTGAAATTTCACTATAGATCATGTGATACAACGGGGATGATAACAAAAATAGTGTCACTCAAATACTCTCAATATTCCCAACCCTAGATACACCCAACAATGAATGTAGTGTTTAGCCCTACAATTTCTTACAAAATAATCTGTCAATCTCACAAAAGAATTCATAAATTTTACCATAGAATTGACTATAACACTCTCAAATTATATCAAGGTGTAATTCATGAAAAATAGCCTCTTAGATACTCTTTTTAAAGAAGATACTTCTTACAATAGACAAGAGTTGTATTAAAAAAAAGGGAAATCCCTTTTGGCAAACCTAGTAAAACTAGAAAACCTCAAATTGGGAATTTTTCTTTCCAGGCTTAACAGTTATTCACTCTCTAAGATGATTAGCTTTTTGTCCAGTGAACTCTAGTAAATGTTTCTCCATTTTTAGGTCATGGCTAGAGGTGTCAATGATTTGGTTCAATTCAAATTTCCATTTAGCCCAAACCACACCATAAAAAATCACAAATGCACAAATGAAGATAACATCCATCAATATATTCATAATTATTGTATGATTATGTTAAATAGGTTTGACGACGACAAAATGTAAGTGATGCATTAGGCAGTAAACACCACATCTAGTAAACGACATAAATCATGATTATTCACATTTGTAGTTCTAAAAAGTATAGTTCTTTGACTCTCTTGTTACTTTCTTGAAACTTCAACATGAACCACAAAAGCTATGGAAAAGAGGAGTTTCAAGTTTTTTGCTGCATTTGTGGGCTTTTAATGTGAACTAGAGAGCTATGGAGCATAAGGAACTTAAACTCTCTCATTTTTGTGGAGCTTTGATGTGAACAAAGAACTACAAAGGAGCCGTGAAGTGTCAATATGAACTAGAGATACAAAGAAAAAGGAGACGGAGTGAATTAATAAGATTTGTTTCAAGTTTGAATTTGTTGATTTGAAATCGATGTTCTTCTACTTCATTTTTATTTACTTTTTTAAAAAAATTATTTTTCCTCTCTTTTTTATTCCCTTCCACCATTCTTTAATAAAAAAATATATTAAACAATAAACTATATTAATATACCTAAAATATGTAATAAATATTGACACTAAATTAATAAATTTACATAATATATTATAGAATAGAAAGAAATTTAAATGTATAAATAAAAAAAAAAATTGTCCTTTTTTTGTTATTTTGAATTTTCTTTCTTCTATTAGAATTCAAATATTACTTTATTTTTAATATAAGAAATTTGTTATTCGAGAGAAATATATTTTATGTTATGGATATAAAAAATCACATTCACCTTTCCCCCATGGGATATTTATATTTAGGTTATATTCCATTATATCCAACTTTATTTAATTTTGAGTAGTAAGTAGATATAAGATATGATAAATTTTATCTTATCTTGACTTTTATCATAACTACCAAAGGTAACATTAATGATTCCACTTTCATTCTTTCTTCTTCTTCTTCTTTTTCTAGAAAAACTTACAACTTATGCTCGTTTTCTTCTTGTTGGTTGTCTCTTTTTCCATAACATTAATTTTCTCTTTATAATAATAAAACAAGCATGAAAAAATGATCCAAATCCTAATTTTGAATTCCAAGAAATCCTACAAAGAGTCTATGGTGGATTACAATGAAATAAGATGTTATGATACATGTGTGAGTTGTGTTAGAAAAGTAGTCCTACATCAGATAATTGATGTGATGTAGAGCAAGTAGTCCTATATCGGAAAATTGATGTGGTGTAGAGCAATTAATATATCCTAGTGTAGAGCAAATAGTCTCACATTGGAGAATTGATGTGGTGTAGAGCAGTTAATATATCCTAGTTGGCTCCGATGTGGTGTAGAGCAATTATCGGACTTCTGTTGCATGCTCCTAACATAAGATTCGCGAATGATTAACCATGAAAATTAAAATAAATCTTTAACACTTCAAAATTATGTTCTCATGTATCTCTAGGAGTTTTGAAACTTAAATTTAAATCTTTTTTATTTTCAGAAAGTTGCCAAAATTCAAATCCTCTCTCTAAGTGGACCAAACATTATAAGATTAACTTTTCTTGACGCATCTATTTATTATTGTTTATTTAACATGCAAAGCGTGCCGGGCTGTTATATCGAAAGGGTGTAAGCAGGGGAGAGAAGCAATGTGTAGTAGTCCGGTAGAGATTTCAAGGACGCTCCATTTGGGGAAGAGTCGCATAACGTTTACGGAAGTCCCTTGTTCTAGGGCTACAGAGGTCGTTAATGTTCACATGATGACCCGTAGTGACTCAAAATCCCATGTGGGTTGAGATGGAAACATGATGAAAATTAGTGAAATCGTCTCCAAGAATGGAGTGATTGTTAGCACTCTGCAAAAACTAGAATGAGTGAACTAATATTGAAAGCCACTTCAGTTATGGAGATTGAACATGTAAAGAGCTCATAGGGAGACGCCAGTTTTCAATGAAAGGCGCCGACTCAGCAATTGGAATTTGCGAAGAAATGTGATGGAAGCACTTGAATGTCGACATAACAACGTAGTACAAAGATGGGAGAGATCAATCAAGACTGGATCTCCCTAAATAAAGAGAATCAAGGAGGTCCAGGACCAGAAGGGCAACCCAAAAGAGAAGCCCAATCATAGAATCGGTGGGGTTACGCAGTTTGCTTGGTTGGCCCAAAATTAAAATTAATGCGCATCAGGTTACTGGTTGCTCTTGCAATTTCCTCTTTTTATCAACAGAAGATTGGGAGTGGACCTCCTGGCATTATTATTAAGACTTTTACATCCACAATGGAATGTTCGATATGAGCCACTAAAGCTATTGTTCATTTTAAGCAAGTCTGTCATCACCGTCCTATCATGGTACTAGGGAGACAGGAGCAAAAGTTTGCGGTTATCTTACGCCCTAATAAGACCGCCATTCACAAGTCAAGATTTTCTGAAACCAAAGAGCGGGTGGGAAAATTGGAACCCGTGACAAGAGAGGGCCCCAAACCACTGGTGCGTAAGCCTACAACATTAGGCCCAATCATTGCTATAGTTGCACTTGCCGTTTGCTATAATGACATCATGACATTCTTGGAGGGTCGTCTCCTATAGAGCTAAGAGTAGAAACTAGAAAGGAGAGATCATTTCATTGCTTCGCTTCTTTCACCGCTGAAAAAGGGTCTCCTACTTCATGATAACCCGCTGTTTCCCAACTCAAAGAGATACTTTGTATATTTATAATAATACATTTACGTCAAAAATGGGTTTTGTTTCACTTTTAGTTTTCCAAAAGAAAAAAGAGATTATTTCATTACTTCGTTGCTTTTGACACCAGAGGAAGGGCCTCCCACTCCATGCTAATCTATTCACTCAGATAAGGTATTTTATATATCTGTATTTATCTACATATATCATGCCAAAAGAGTCATTTGTATCACCTTTTATTTTTTTGCGTAACCACCATTCCATCTAGTTTTTCATAATCAACTCCACCGCAATGGAAAAACAAAGGACATGAATGTCATTTTAAAAGTGTTTTATTACCTACAATTTTACATACAAGGGTTCTCATTTTAAACTTAGAATGGTATTACTAAATAAATTTAATAAATGTAATTTATAATGTTATCTCAAAAAAAGTCGTGCACGTCCCTAGCACTTGCGGGAGAACTAGTATTAATTATGTGGTTGATGTGCAGAGGAAATGGACCACATTGATTGCGAGTTGTAGTAATTAGAAAAATATCGATTTTTGGAATTCCAAAAAATCGATCAATCAGTCGTGGGTGCATAAGATGTTTCCACCTACCAATCCTCTCTTAGCTAGCGTGCAAAGGCAAGTTAAATATGGTAATTAGTTAAGGATTGACAGATTGTCCATGTTAAGAATAATTATGTGGAATCTCTCACTTCACATTTGGAGTAATGGTTGGGGGGATCTCAACTGATATAGCAATGATAACGTGACAATGGTTTTCCATCGAGACAAATGAATAAGTCGTAATGTTGAAAGTGATACCTTCAGAAACCTTGAATTTATGAAGAAATTGAGGTTGCCTAACTTTTAGATACATGAGAGTGACTGGATTGGGAATACTGACGGAGCGATGTGGCCTCTTTTGAGGATTGTCCACATTTTTTTTGTTATTTTGAAATTTTGGAGTTGGTAACTTAGTGGGGACCATAGCCATAAGCTCTAATACTTAAATCATTTTATTTTTGTACTTGATCCAAATAACAACACTAATATCTAACCCTTTTTTTTCTTATTTGGTTTGTCCAATAAGTTAATATACATGCTTTATCTTAACCCTCCTTATAAACAAATCAACCTTAAATTTAAACATTGTAATGTCCATTATTGCATTTATGTGTGGAACGATTTCTACTTGATATGTTTGAGAGCGGAAAAACTGTTATCACGATTAGCGATTCATCACATGTGATGTCCATTTATTAAATGTGGCATAATTTTCTTTTCACATGTAAAGAATTAAAGCATGTACTTGTTAGTCTCATGAAAATTAACCTTGCTACATATAATTTCTATAAGGTCACTGCTAGAGTGAAACCAAGTCGAGCTATTCTTGACTAGCTCAACTTGATCAATAATTATATGAGAGTCCAACTTGCTTGAGCTCGAGCTATTCAAATTCCTTATTAAGTTGAGCTTGCCAAAACTTAGCTCAACGGATGAGATTACGGATGAGTCTAATCGAGTATCTTTGGAAAATCGGAGGTTGGCTTCATGTGAGCATGGTGAGTGTGGCCGGACGATTGGCTAAGCCCGAAGAGATCCCAGAGAATGCCGCAGGGACACCAGGGGTTGTTGAGCATGGTTACTTCTCGTTTGTTTGCCCTGAGCATCCACCGACGGCCATTTGGGACTACGACATACACCAACCGCCGGTCTCGGAGATTGGTCAAAATCGATTCTGCGTACTAGCTCTCGCGGGTAGCAAAGAGGGCATCATTCTTTGAACCCATTGACAACTGACCAAGTTGAAGACCAAATACGTAACGCAATTACCCTAAGAATCGGTTGTAGTTTGACTCCAGTGTCATCACATCAGAGCACACAACTCTCCATCAGATCGTCGTCCTGTTCACGCTGGCTGGCGTATTATTATAACGTTTTTACGGTGCCTGACGTGATACATCGGGTCTTCCTACTTTATTTAATGAACACAAACCTAACACAGACAAGAGAAATTATGCATCATAGTTGACGGGCTGCAAAAGCATATTTTAGCCGCAAGATGTGTTATTAATGGAGAGGAAGGGGCCAGGAATTCTTTGCTTCCTATCTTTTCAAACATTTCCGATCTATATGCGGCTGACAAGGTCAATACTGCGGAACCTGATCCAAATCCACCGGCGACTGCTATCATGTGTTGACTTTTCTTATCGTGCCGATTCTTCTTCGCCCTGCGCAGGAGAGTTCTCACCCGGCGATTGACGAGGAGTACATCCTTTGGGGGCAATATCTGATGATCTTAATTCCCAGCTAATTCTATCATTTCAGAGTTGTCCTAAATTGCATACCCTATTAGTCAACGAGTACATCAAGTAGCAATAAATATGAAATGCACCGATAATCCATACGTTCCAGGAGATCTATATCTACCGCCACGTTTCAACATTTGCATTGTCCTGCATGCTTGTTTAATAATGGATGCGATTTCTTCAATTAGTTTCTTTATACCTTGAGTCGTTGGGGTAGATTTGTCCTACACCTTCCCTGGGGAAAAGGGCTACAAGGTTCGTGGTGCGAGTGCAACCCAAACCACTTCCAGAGCCCACTCATGATGTGACCGGCAGTCCTAAACTATTTTTCGGAAGCGTCTTTGGTTGATGCCCTTTGAATTTGGACAGTTGGGACTGCTGTGATTGGTGCGAAGGCACCTCTATTGGAAAATGCATGAGAGTTGTTAGCCCGTCCCCAGCTGAACCGCTCCAACGATCATCAAATATAGTCACGGAACCCAGGATGCCTCTTTTATATCCTTGCTCTGCCCTTCGGAATAGAATATAAACCAAAATCATGTTAAGTCTTGGAGAGAGGTGAACTAATCTGCATTTTATATAGTAACTCCAACCACAAGACGATGTGCCCCGAAGAGATATTGGTGCTTTTGGGGTTGTTCGGCTCAAAGCAGAAGACCGAACTACTGCAAAAGGGTTGGTGAGAACAAATAGAGTCAATATGTCTCCGTCATCTTTCACTTTCCGAGGTCATTGTCCTGCATTTTGTAATGGACTCAGTTTACCTCCAGAGACCCGCCATGACATCCCGCACAGTGAGCGCCAAGATTGAATTATCTAGCCTACATTATACACCGATGGTATTTTAAAATTTGGATGTCATCATGTTCAAAGCGTTCAGATTTCTCGTGATTGTCATCGCGAAATACATTATCCAACTGTTACAGGGCTGCAATATGCTTACGGGGAAAAGTTGTCCACATATGCTATTAAGCCAACTCTCAATTGATGTGCCTGCTTCTTTCTTTCCGAATCGACACGACGAGGGGAGTACCGTGACGAAAGAGAAATGTCCCATGATTTCAACATTAATGTCCTTGCTTTCCAAAATGTCAGGAAGCAAATAATGGCTATATATTTTGACCGAAATAAAATAAAATAATAATGGCTATATGTGATGTGCATTGACAAAGGTAGATATGAAAATGAACAAAGGCTTCCAAGCCTTGGAGTCATCCGTGTGGTAGGTCGGGATCATCATTTAATCTTTAATGATATTTCAAATATTTAAGATATTCTAAATACCTTCTTAATTAATTGTATCTAATGTTGTATTGTTCTGTTATTTCATACGGTCTCACGTGCCTTGTAGCATTGTGTGATTCCTTTTCACTTCATCCATTGATCAGAGTTACTGATATATTTATAAAAGCATACCACCTTGGCATTTTTGAAGATCTTTTATTTAAACTCTAATTGACTTTCTTTATGTCATCTTGAATTTGAGGGGATATTAGTGATATTTTGGATATCATGGATACTTTTCTAATTGATTATAATAAATATTGTAATATGATATTATTTTAGATAATCTATCATATTTTGTTACTTTAGAGAATCAATTTATAAAGTTTATAAATAAGCTCATGTACTTTTCAGTGGTATATAATAAAATATAAATAAAATTCCCAATTCTTTGCATTATCCTTAACTACCAGCAACTCTTGCCAATGAGAATGTTGAACGTGTATCCAACCAAATCATGTTATGCTAATGTGACTTTATTCACCCAATTACGTGTTTCACAACTTTTTAATTATCATGCTTAATACGGATCATGTCAACAACAAAAACAATCACGATTAACTAAGGGATATCACACTACAGTGACGTATCTCAAACGTATAAAGTACATCTCCTTGTATAAACGGGCTAGAATTCAATTTGACCGGGAAAATTATCCAAACAATCATAAACCTATTACACTTTTACTGATTCAGTCATAAACATTTTCATTATACCAATTGAGTTTTAAACTTTTTTACGTTTTGCCAATTGAGTCAATCCGGCTAATTTTTAAGAGAAATTGTTGACATGGATATTGAATTTCCTACGTTACATGGTTGGTGTTGACGTGGACAATAACATTTTAATATTTTTTTGAATTTTTCTTTTCTTTTTCTTTATATTCTTTTTCCCCCTTCTTCCTCTAGCCAATCGCCCGGGCTTGCTTTTAGCCTGTCATCAGCCATCACCAAGGCTTGATGACTAGCTAGAGGAAGAAGGGAAGGCAAAATATAGATATAGATATAGATATATAATAATAATAATAATTTGAAAATTTTAAAACACATTAAAATTTTCCCTGTTGGCATTGACCACACCACGTAGAATGGTTGACGTTTATATTAGCAATTTTTTGCCACATTTAGCCCAATGGACTAAAAATATGAAAAATGTTTATGACTCAATTGGTATAATTATAATTAAAAAATTTAGAATTAAATTGACAAAAGTACAATAAGTTTAGGATTTTTTTTTGGATAGTTTTCCCTAATTTGATGTCTCCCCAACATAAGCAGTCATCCACCGGGTGGACACCAAAGAAAATATTTGGTGAATATCTTTGTGCCGGAAATTATAGACTCTGAAATAGGAGCCACGCAATTCACTTGCAAACTTTTGAAAAATTGTTTAGCTTTGTTAGAATTTCAAATAAAAACATTAAGTTGATTGATGGAAGGATTGGTTACTTCAACAAACCTATCCTAAAACTTTTCGATGACGATTAACTAATATCGGAAAGATAATTTTGTGTTCTCTACTGAAGAATGAAACTAATGGGACAAGTCCCGTCCATGGGAAAAGAGAGAGAGGACAAAGAAAAACACTAAAAACGTGGAAAGGGACCATTGAAAGAGTAGTACCGTATGCAAAAGAATCAACGCACACTTCCGATTTTTATTTTTATTTTTATTTATTTTGGGGTCAGAAGGATGCTTTCAATTGAGACACCAGTGGCAACTGGCAATGAATGAATAGCGCGCGCAGGAGGCTCTCTTCCCATCAATTTTCTTGGGTAAGCCCGGCTTACGTCCTCCGCCAAATCAAAATGGATATTACATGAGTTCGATTTCATCTGATAGCGGCCTATGATAGCTAAAGATATCACATGAGTTTGATTTCATCTGTCTCTTTGTGACATATGTGTTTCTTCAGCACTTGTCCTAAATTCGGTTTAATTTTATCCTCATCCCCTATCTAGTGTAAGGAGGCTTACAAGGTGCTTTGGTCCCAAACACAAGAAGAAGCTCGACTTGTGGTGGACTTCCCAGTAAAAGGATGCTGATGACAAGATTGACTTGGCCGCATGAAAGGATACCTCCCCCTGATGGTGAAGGAGAGACTAGCGTTCCACGAGAAGGAGTCGCTCTCAAGGACAACTGGAGCAGATAACATCATAATCTGTGATTACCGGTAGGTTTATGTTTGAATCGGACGCAAAGTGACAAAATATTTGCATGAGAGAGAAGCACTAGACCGAACTCTGACCAATCTAAAGGAGGAAGAAGACGGGAACCAAGAGACATCAATATCTTTCATTGTTAGATAAACGAACATGGGGCAACATGAAAGTTTGTCGAGATTCGACTGATCTCAAATGGTCATGGATGGGGTTGGCGTCATAATTAATTACCATCAAACAAAATTTTATATGGTACAATAGTCATGTAGTATGTATATTTGTTTGTAATTATCTTATGGTGCAATTCTCCTTACATAATATTTGTGTCACAGACTCGTATCATGAGCGATTCGAAATATTTGCATTCGTCAAATTGTTTGTGACATTAAAAGACTGTGATCAATCTAGATGCCTAGACGTGTGCCTCAGCTTGATCAAATCATAGGGACCGAGTAAGACGGATGGAGGGAAAGAAAATACACAAGGAACGTAAGGTTTTAATTAAATAGGACAAACACCGACAAGGGGCGATGAGGCACACAAGGGTACATACAGACGACAGCGGCGGCGGAAGAAGAAGAAGAAGAATAAGAATCAAAGGAGGTTAAGATAACGAGGGGTCAAGGGCCTGAAGACGGTGGGAGCGTGAGACTCGATGAAGGCCACCTGAGACCGGGAGAGGTGGAGGTAGACCACCCAGTCCCCGTTGGAGAGTGGGCTGGGCATAGGCATAACATACCCGGCTTCTCCTCCCCACGGGAAGTGGTAGGACCCCACGGCTGGCTTCCCCCACCCGAAGTCCATCTCAGTCACCGGGAACCTCTGTCCCGATGACACCACGAACGCCGTCGATCCTTCCTCCTCCTCCTCCTCCTCCTCCTCCTTCCCGGGCTTGCAGTATATCCTTGCCACCGCTGGCACCGGCCGGTGCTCTTCCACCCAGTCTATCAGGTCCAGGAAGTGCTCCCTCGTCGCCGCCCTCTCCACAAACTCGTGCACCGCCTCCGCTACCCAGCTCAACGGCTTCTCCACCACCTCCATCGCCCTCCTCTCTCCAAATGGTATCGACAGCACGTTCCCAAAGTAGGACGCCATGGGTGTGGGCTTACCGTCCATGCCCCGACTCATTAACCTACACCTGCCGTCTACCACAATCCCCATCCTTGACATCGTCTTGCTGTTATCGTTATTACCGACCGAGGAGGATTCCGCCACCATCTTCCAAAGGAAAGCGCTGAACGATTCCAACTTAGACCTCTTGCTTCCGCTGGAGCAGGCCCTCTGCTGCAACTCGCTTAGCTTGGCGGTAGTAACGTAGTACATGCGGCTTACCAGACAGTTGTCATCCCTCGACGTTGTCGTATCGTATTCCTCATCTGCCTTTTGCTTTTGCTTGGGAGGTGGGGGCAACGCGGAGACTGGGATGTACATGCTGTCTAGAGAAGGGTCAACGCAGAGCGGACGCCTAGGGTTGAGGAGGGAGCGGCGGAAGGAAGGAGGGAGCGATGTCGGGGCAGCGGAGCGAGCCGTCTCTGCCCAAAACACCATGAACATGTTGGCCGAGTAGCCGTCAGCTATCCGATGGTCAAACGTACACGCCACCACTATCCCCCCACACTTTAGCTCCGTCGCCTGAATGTTTTCCATCAAATGAAAAACTTATGTCTTAATGAACATAATTAATCATAGTGCGAAAATTGGATAAAAGAACTTGTGCCTCAGTGAGATGTAAGGTAAGTTCAACATAATCTTGACATACATTAGGCAGCTTAGCTAGGAAGATATCACATGACAAATAGACCATCTGAAACGATAATATTTTAACAAGTAATTATGTGTGTCCCAATATGGGTACACATAATTAATGGTATCTTCATATAGTTGTTTTTCGGCGACACCACATTGTTTTCTTGCCCATCCATTGGGGCAGTTCAACTACTGCACAATGTTTTAACCCTCCATTTAATTTAAACTATAATCGCTTCGAGAATCGAGATGACTTCATCGTTTAGACTAACGCAAGAGGGGAAAGATTCCTTAAGAGTCTTAGCACGTTTTCTGCGATGTTGATGGTGAAAGAGAGATCCGACCTCTGCCACATAAATATCAATCGTTACTGCCAGAGGGCCCTGGGAGCCCCAGCCATGACACCTCGGTCCCATCTGAACCGCCCCACGTTCCAAGATTTTTCAATCCATTCAATTCCGCCCACAATAAATATGAAAAAGAAAAATGATCCTTTACCAAAAAAAGAAAAAAGAAAAATGATAATCTCCTCCTTCACTGTATTACTATCTCACTGTTCTCTATAGGCGCAATGAGACAATGTGTCATCTTATTGATCACATGAATAAAATCAGAGGAACTCGTGAAAAGTTTGGGATTCTCTTTCCTTTGGACATTTAGCAATAAATCTTTCTACATCTTTATGGTTCGTATGAGAAATCCTTGATGCATGTAATCACAGATTATGATGTTACTCATGATCAAAGTCCAAATAATATTCTTCTTTCTGAATGATGCTAAATGAGTATCCAAATCGATCGGTCAAAGAAATGCTTATTTGATTGTTTTTAATCCTTTATGAGAGTAACAATCTATCTTGACCTACAACAAAAATAATTAATAAATAATTAGAAATTATTTTATGGTCCACTCTTTCAATATTTTGTGGTTGACAACTTGTTTTTACTCCCATAGTAATCCAAAAACTATTATGCTAATGAGGTCCCAACTCAATTTTGTGAACTGTTCAGTCGTCGTTGGAGAATTCAGCCGATAGACTTCGAGGCAGAGGATACACTATTCTGTTCGACGCTGGTTATGCACAAATAAAAAGGCCATCGGTCTAATCGAAATGAAGCTGAAAATGGGCGCATATAAAGTGATTCGATCTCTTGAGAGGGATAAACAATATATGGCGTGGCTGTATCTAATATCTACCTGAACAGCAAGCACGCCTCGCTTCTTTGTGGGCACCAGTTTCCCTTCAATCGTTTCGTCGGGATTATACAGGTTGAGATGGCGGAGTTCTATGTCTGCGGAAGCTTCGCTGAAGTCGACCCCCCCATTGTTGCACAGGAGCTCAGGCTCACCAACCGAGTTCTGGACCACCTCTCCGGCGAGAGCGTAGTAGGAGACCAGAGCTTGGGCCAAGGCGGCTTTCAGAATACCAACCATGGACCCATATCCCAGCCCCTGTGAGGCGATGGTGGTTGGGTTGGGGTAGCAGAAGAAGACGCCTACGTCAAGCGGAGGCAAGAGCAAGTCGAGGTTGGAGAGGGGCAGCCAATGCTCTTGCATGGGAAGTGCTGCCGCCACCACTTCTTTCTTGCCCAACTTCACCGCGAACTCTCCGCCAGCACCTGCAACTGATCCCATTTTATGTACTATGTAGCGAGAGAGAGAGAGAGAGAGAGAGAGAGCGGGTGCCTTGAAGAAGGGGATGGACCTGTTCGATTGAAGATGAGCCGATATTTATAGGCCCAAAAGTTTGTCGTACCGACTGCCCTCAAAGACTATTCCTCAACTACCGTCTATCTTATCTGTGGGAAAATACGCATCGCAGATCGAGTCTATTTATTCGTCTCCAGAGTCATTTCAAGTTTTAATCCGCGGAAGAAATAACATGTGTGGGCCTCTTGGGGTTGGTTTAATCATCATCTACTCTCGCCCGGATTTGTTCACGTTCCTTGGCAGAAATTGGAAGAGGTCAAGCGTGCAAAGGAAGGGACTAAGTAAAGATTAAGACCCAGCCAACTTCTCTCTCAGATCACTTAAAATCAATTAAAAATTAAATTGCCAACCACTAAGCACGATGCTAAAATGAGTTTGCAAGGAAGACAATTTAGTCATTTCAATATGAGAATTTTGTTTAAAAACTTTTCAAATAAATCGTTCCCATTTCAACTCTTTAAGGAAGGGATTCGAATATCCTATATTCTTATTTTTATGTGAAAAGTGTGACCACTCAAGTAAACTCTAATAATTAAATAATATCTGCAGTAGAAGAGATATATATGTAATTATTAAATAATGAGAAAGATATATATGATTTGAATATAACCAAAAAATGTTTTCTCGCACGGAGCTTTGAAACCGGCAAACACATTCCAACTTGGAAAAGTCAGGAAAGTTTCATGTTTGCTTAAAAGAGTATCTAAAAGCCCTTGGACATTTCCGAAGTAAAAAAACCAAATGAGAAATGTGCTAAAAAATATGAATTTCTGAGCTCATTTTCCACGATTTTTTTTGTCGTTCATTGGGAGCTTCGAAAAAGATCAGCGCAGGGAGGAGCGTGAACTTCCATAGTTGTTTGGGTTGGTAGGGAGGAGGGAGGCAGTGACCCCAACGTCTTTTTCGGTCGAACAGTAACGCAACCTTTAACCTGCTCCAAAAGGACAGCCATTTTTGAATTGTCAACCCCTCACGTATCCCATTCAGCGCGCAGAGGACGTCAGTACCTCACCGGGCGTACTGTCACACCTACAGAAAGTATACAATTCCACGGATGGTCAAGGGGTTTCTCATTCCGCTAGGAAAGAGAAAGGTAATGTATTTCAAACATGAGAATCAATCTGGGAGAGCGACGATACAATAATAGAATATTAATAGACCGCAAATTGGAGTTGTTAGTTGGCATATCGACGTTGGCCATCAACTGAACCTTTTGCAGAACACTGGAAAATTAATTCACACCGAAACCTCGTTGCAAGAGAGCAGATGTTAATAGCAAATCCAGATATTAAGCTGTCCCAGCTACAAAAGGCCCACACGCGAGAGACCATTTGTATCGCTCGCATATTCCAACTATAGAGTTACTTACATTTCATCACTATCCCATCTCATCCCCTCTAATGTGATGCTAATACATACATGTTATTTGATTTGTCAAATGATTAGATCGAGTCGAGTAAAAAATGATCCAACTCAAATCAACCCATTTAACATGTTTTGACTAGTTTCCATATGATGCAAATCTAACAACCCATTCTCGATGGGAGAGTTGCCAAAACAAATCCTAAACTCATTACAAGCATGCCAATTTAGTCATAAACCATTTTTTTTCTAATTCAATCATAAACATTTAGTAATTGTGCCAATTCAGCCTATTTTATCAATTTTGGCATGTCGGCATTGATATGAACATTGATTGTCTAGCTGATGCCGATGTAAATAATTTTTAATAATTTTTTTTCGAATTTTTATTTTTCCTTTTATTTTTTTTTATCTTCTTCTTCTTTTCCATTTTTTCCCCAAAGTGGCCGGCAAGACCAGCCTTGCCATGGCCTTGATAGCCGCGAGAGGCCGCCTTCACTAGTGACTGACTAGGCCATGGTAGGAATGTCCTCGCTCATTGGTCACTATGGGTAAAAATTGTAAAAGACGAAGAAAGAATAATAAAGGGAAAAATAAAAAAAATTAATAATAAAATTGAAAATAATAAAATATTATTAGATATTATCTACGTCAACATTGGTCATTTAACTGGTGTCCACATTAGCGCTGACTAGCTAAAATTAGCTAGATGGATTGAATTGGCATAATTGCAATAGGTTTTGAACTTTTTTGATAATTTTTCTCATTCCCGACCTAGCATGGATTCAAATCACACTCAATTTGACCCATATTATTGAGACACTTTTATTTTTATATTTAATTTAGGGAAACTCATACATAAACTAAGGTGAGAGCGCAAAGTGCACGTGAGATTTAACACCTATAATATTTTGGATTTTATCATTTTAAACCTATTTATGACTCATTTACAGAATATAATTAATCTATACAACAACTTAATCGATCAAATATGAGTTAAGAAATGAGGCTATGAGCCATTTTAAGAGGTTTACATATCATGTAATTAATCTATATCATGTAATTAATCTAAAGACATTGGAAAATCGAATGTTCTAACTTCATTTTTGGTGGCGTTGAGTAACTCATTTTGAGTTTGAATCCAGGAAAATTATCCTATCCAAATAGAGATTCCAAGTTAAATTGGACTTTGGGTGACCCAGCCTATGAGACAACAGCAAATCTTTATTGAAGTTGAATTTCTAGTTCTTCTTTAAGCTCTGAAGTGAGCAACGGTGCATTTGCCCGTAATAGTCAAATGTGCGGTCTGCTTGGATAATTATTGGATCCATCCACACGGTCGGCCAGGATCGACCATGATTGATCCACCAGCCATCCCAGATCGATCATGGATCGATCCACACGGTCATTCCACACGACCAGGATCGATTCACGATTGATCCACACGGTCGGCCTGGATCGATCCGCACGGCCGTCCCACAACGCTAGACGCAAGAACACCGAGAACACCAATTTTGTTCGTATCGGGGCTACACACAGGTCTTGTTCGATCGGGGCTACACACGTCATCACGTACACTGGAAATGCCGAGGCACCAAAAATAAAAATAATATTTCCCAACTTCAAAATTTTTTTCTGAGTTTTCCATAATTTAGTTCACATTTTTATAAGCATCTTTGCAAAGAATCTCATCAACTTGTTCGGATGCTAATTCGGTACTAAACATTTTAATTTATTCTAAATCTTTTAGTAATTTGTCAATGCAGCCATTCGCCAATTTTGACTGGCAATCGTTGATATAGATAGCTGTCCTAGATGGCATGACCAATGCTAATGTTGATGATTTTTTTTTTCATTTTTAAAAATATTGTGAATTTTTTGTATTTTTTCCTTTTATCTTTCTTTATACTTTTATTTTTATTTTTGCCTTCTTCCTCTCACAGTCGTAAGGGCCTCGATGATGGTTGACAATAGGCCATAGGAGAGGGTTCACCTTGCCAGTCAACCTCTACCTAGTAGGGCCTTGGTAGAAGCTAGCAAGGTTTACCCTCATTGGCCCTCGCTTGAAAAAAGAAGGAAAAAACAAAGAAAGATAGAAAGAAAAGAAAAAATATAATAAATTATAAACAAATTTAGAACTTTTTTTTCAAAAAATGTTAAATTTATCCATGTTAGTGCTTGAAAGGACTATATCAAAAACATCAAATGGTCTAGGATTAAATTGACATCCATACTATAGTGTTGACACCTAAATTTTAGCGATCCATTTATGTATCATGTTAGTAATATTAGGAGATTAAATATCTATTAAAGATATTTATGATATTTTCTCTAATTTTCTATATCTATTTTGATTATGTATATCTGATTTGATTTCTTTTATGTAAGCCTATAAATATACTCTCTATATACTCTTTTAATATATCGAATTATATAGACAATTTCCTATTTCTGTCTTCCACTTTATCATTATTTTACTTGGTATCAGAGCTTCCATTCTTGAGGCAATCATACTACACCAGGTGCACTTTGCACTAGTGCATCCAAGAAATTTCCCTAATCTTTTTGTTTTATCTTCCTAGCTTTGCACCTTGGCACACATCCAAATAAACCCATCCCCATTATTGCTACTCAACAATATTTACCTTATGTGCTCAAGTCTTATATGAGGAAGTACTTAATTGAGTCTTTTTTATAATAGTCGTGTTTGGATGCTAATTGCACTCACTATGTCGTTTGGTCGAGCTTTTTTTTTTTTTTTTTTTTAATGGAGGTGATTTTCTTTTGATGCCAGCCACACAGGCCGCATCAACCCAATAACTATTTTCCAAGCCAGTCGTATAGGCCGCTTGATGCTACAACGTTAGCCGTATAGGCTGCGTTGCTCGGTTACTATTTTGCAAGCCAGCCACATAGGCCACTTGCGGTTCCCTTCAATTCTCGACCTTTCACGTGTTGTTTCAAGAAGTCAACACCACCACCAGACTCAATACTCAACACCCTTTGAAGCGTCAGATTTAGAAGATTGTCTCACACAACATGGATTGACAAGCTCGATGCCCCACGGTGTAATAGGTTTTCATGGCACTGAGCAATATTAATTCAAACTCTAGTTGACTTCTTCTACGTCACCTTGCATTTGAGAGGGATGTTAGCAATATTAGGAAATTAAATATCTTTAAAAGATATTTAGGATATTTCTTTTGATTCTCTATATCTATTTTGATTATGTATATCTGATTTGATTTTCTTTGATTTCCTCTATGTAAGCCAATAAATAGGCTCTCTATATACTCTTTTAATATATTGAATTATATAGAAAATTCCCTATTTCTGTCTTCCACTTTATCATCATTTAACTTATCCATTGCAAAAAATTAGGGATTGATTATGACTCCTAAGAAAAGATGTTTGTTACATTGTATATAAATATTATGGGTATTTTAATTAAGCCCATATAATTGAATTGAATTGGAGCCAAGAGACCTTAGCAAAGGAGAATTTGAGCTTAATTGAATTAATTTGACTAAGCTCGTATAAAATGAAAATATGGCCAAGCCCATTAATCAAAAAGCGGCTGAAAATTATATCATCGATACCAGATTGGAATATTAATTTATGAAAACAAAAGTATCTAAACATAATATCATCAAATCATGGAAGAATTACCGCTGTTCTTCTGCCATCATTTTTTACAAGCTCGCAGCACTTAACGACATTAGCAGCAGCAACAAACCCATACACGTTACTACCATAACCAACAGTACCAGTCATAAGCTGCATTGCCTTCAGAACCTTTTTGTCGGGTGTAACTGTGATTAGTCTATAGCTTCGCAGTCAGCAGTAGTGATCTTTAACCTGCAGCATGAGCTCTTAAAAGAGAGAGGCTGTAATTACCTCCTCAGTCGTGATGTCTCCAACCTGGGTCCAATTTTGATGATCTTCCCTTTACAGTGATCTTCCTGAGGTAATCTGGAAACAAACGAGTGAAAGAACGCAAAATCTGTACAGGTTTGGAGCCCTGAATTGATTGTAAAATAAGGATGCCTTGCTTTCCCACCAAATCACAGTACAGATGACAACGCACGAAACATCATAGCAAGAAGTTTCTCATTGTAAGATCTTTCTCAGCAAAATCCCCTGCAAGTCTTCAGTGGGGGAATCACACCTAGTTATTTGGTTTAAATCACGTAATTATACTAAACAAAACAACTTCGGAGTGTATGCATATCACACAAGACCTAACCAATCACTCTCAAAATGGCAAGAATAACAGCCACTTCATTTGGGTTAGTTAACACATGACCAATGTTTAAAGGACTAGGGAGTAAAGTGAGCGTGAGATTTCATGGAACGACAATCAATTTTTCTAAAAACTTATACTTTTAGATGAATGTGCAGTTTAATGTTTTAAATATTCTGTCAGTCTCCCTTACACTTAGGTTTGTCTTTTTTGTTTAGTAATAAGCATGGATATATTTAATTGGGAAAGCAAATGGGGTCTAGAAAAATTTGATTAGGCCTCTTACTATTATATCATGTGAGATTTAATGGGATCATTACTAATTGTTTTAAAATATGTAATCTTTTGTGTCTTATTTTGTATTTTAAGTTTCCACGAAACTATATGTAACTTGCCTATAAATATGTGTACTTCATCACCATGAAATACAAGTGAGAGTACTGGAAGAGTGTAGTTTAAGAGATACTAACAAAATCCTAATTTCCTTATATATGATCGTTTAATAATGTCAATAAATATTCTTCAACGCTCCCCTCAAGCTGGGTCATTCTGCTTGCATATGACAAGTACAACTTTCTTCCAATGTTTGCTACCAAAGTATCATGTAAGCCTCCTTACATTAGACAGCGGATATTAATACATCAAATCGAATTTAAGACAAGTGCCAAGGAAACACATGATCAGAAATTTGACACATCTATGTCACATGAATTTGATTTAACCGTGTGGAAACCATCTTCAAGTGCAGCAAATTATATTGCATCACCTTATGATGCTGAACTTTGGCTTCTCGATGGAGCTGCACTCAACTTCGTGCTTACAGTTGCTTAGACAGATGACGGCGACTTTGCACTTCGATGATGCTCACAATTGAAAAAAAGTCCCACAACTATAATGCCCATAATTAGCATCGTGACAAGATTGACATAGGCGGAGGAAACGATAACTCCCTTTGACGAGAGTGGAGACATGAGACACTTACGAGATAGAGCTGCGCTTAGAGGCAATTGGAGCAAATCTGGGATCGCGATAGAAGATTATAGTGCTGCTCTTGAAGACGATTGATTGTGGCTGCTCTCAAGGGTAAAGATCGGTGAACCAAAAACAAAGAATTGAAAAAGACGAACGTCATCTCAATGTCAGCAAAATACTGTTCATTGAAGGTGTAGCTAGGATATACAAGATAAATTCCTGAAGTTTCGACGCAGGTACACGTAGTCTAATTGCTTGTATGGAGTCTTTTCTTCACCAACCCAATAATGCAACCAATACTGGCACGTTCATGGTTAAATCGGATGAAAAGCGACAAAAGTTTCGTTGGGGACGTGTCCAAAGGTCCAAATTGAACGAGTTTCTAGGTAGAATGTCAAATCACCAAACATAACGCGATTGGAAAATTTGACAAGATTCGGATAATTGCAGATGGTTACAATGACATCATTAATTAATTGGTTCCGCTGTCTTTCCTACACGGGAAGTTATTTACACGACGTTTATGTCATGTGCATATAATGAGTGATTCAAAATGCTGACATCCATCAAATTGCTTAAAACTTTAGTGATATGTGTTAGCATAAGAAAGTAGACATATGCCTCGAATTTGATCGATATGGAAAATAAGGATCAAGTAGGATGTATGTAGGGAAATAAATTACACAAGGAACACAAGGTTTTGATTAAACAGGACAAACAACAACAACCGACAGTAGCGGTGAGCCCCGTAAATGTGTACAATCCAGAAAGAAGCAGAAGAAGAAGAAGAAGAATCAAAGCAGGTGAAGATAATAAGGGTCCAAGGGCCTGAAGATGGTGGGAGCTTTGGACTCAATGAAGGCCAATTGAGACCGGGAGAGGTGGAGGTAGACCACCCAATCCCCGTTGGAGAGCGGGCTGGGCATGGGCATAACGTACCCGGTTTCCCCTCCCCACGGGAAGTGGTAGGACCCCAGCGCCGGCTTCCCCCACCCGAAGTCCATTTTGGTCACTGGGAACCTCTGCCCCGATGACACCACAAATGCCGTTGACCCTTCCTTCTCCTCCTCGCTCCCCAGCTTGCAGTATATCCTTGTCACCCCCGGTGCCGGCCGGTGCTCTTCCACCCAGTCTATCAGGTCCAGGAAGTGCTCCCTCGTTGCTGCCCTCTCCACAAACTCATGCACCGCCTCCGCCACCCAGCTCAGCGGCTTCTCCACCACCTCCCTCGCTCTCTTCTCTCCAAATGGTATCGAAAGCACGTTCCCGAAGTAGGACGCCATGGGTGTGGGCTTGTCATCCCTGTCCTGACTCATCAGCCTACACCTGCCGTCCACCACGATCCCCATCCTCGATATCGCCTTGTTGTCCTCGTCATCAGCAGCCGATGAGGACTCGGACACCAACTTCCAAACGAAAGCGCTGAAGGACTCCAACTTAGACCTCTTGCCTCCGTTGGAGCTGGCACTCTGCTGCAACTCACTTAGCTGGGTGGCCGTCACGTAGTAGATGCGGCTTACTAGACGGTCGTCCTCCCTTGATGTCGTTGGCTTGAATTCACCATCCACCTGCTGCTTGTGCTGGGGAGGTGGAGGCAATGCGGAGATGGGCACGTACATGCGATCTAGAGAAGGGTCAATGTGGAGCGGACGCCTTGGGTTGAGAAGAGAGCGGCGGAAGCAAGGAGGGAGCGAGATGGGCGCATCGGAGCGAGCCGTATCTGCCCAAAACACCATGAACATGTTGGCCGAGTAGGCGTCAGCTATCCGATGGTCAAACGTACACGCCACCACTATCCCCCCACACTTCAGCTCCGTTGCCTGAACGTTTTCCATTGAGAAAATTTCTAAAAATCTTAGTCTATTAGCAACTTATGTAGTGGACACAATCTATGCCAATATAGAACTTATTTATGTCTTGATGAGATCTAGTATTTCACAAATTCTTGACGTATACTTGGCAGCTTGATCTAATAGACTTCGTCCACATAGAAGACTTAACTCATGAATCACCGAAAAGTTATCCTACGGTGGATTCGATCTTCATAATCTATCGACCATACTATATTTTTTTTCAGCAACACCATGGTTTTCTCTTGCCCATTCGATAAGGCAGTTCATTCAATGTGTCAACTTGTTTTTAATCCGCCATTTACTTAAACTAATCTCTTCGAGATGACTTTATCATTTAGCCTACTTCTTTCCTAGATGACAATGAAATATGCATTATTCATTATTTAATTATTTCGTACAAGACTAGCAACAGAGAGGATAGACTCCTCAACGCTCTAGCATGACTTACTTTGGCGCATTAATTATATGAAGGATGTTGATGGGGAAAGCGAAATCCCACCCTTCCCATAAATATCAATTCTTTACGCTTGAGGTCACGGGGGAACCTTGCCATAATTTTACGGCGTCTCATCGAGTTAATTATTAATTTTAAGGTCCTCCAATCACAAGATTCTTTCATTCAGTCAATTCCATCCACAATAGACAAAATGATAATCTCCTCCTTCATTTATATATAATCACTCATGCATCACGCTATTGTTATCTCACTATTCTCACGGGACGCAAAGAGCATATGCATAATCTCAAGGAAAATAGTAAACTATAAGAAGCACTTGATAACGTGGAAAAACAGACTATATTGTCAGTCATATGATCATAGTCTAAACATCATATTTCCTTATTAATAATGCCAAATAGTATCAAAATTTCATTTGTAAAATTTGCACACCAAGTGATGTAAACGAAAGGTTTTATTTTGACACCTGATGAAGGAACTTCAGCATCGATGAATGAACCAACTTTGTGAAACACTCCCAGTAAGGTTGGAGAATCTGATCCATAGACTTACCGATAGATGGTACCTTATTCCATTCGATGCTGGTTATACTTACACGTCCATGCATATACAAAATACTTAAAAGAAAAAGAATTGTAGATTTAGGCTCAATGAAGATGAAATTGGGCGCATATACAGAGATCTAATCTCTTGAGATATATGAACGTTATATAGTATGGCTGGATCTATTATCTATACCTGAACAGCAAGCACGCCTCGCGTCTTTGTAGGAACCAGTTTCCCTTCAATGGTTTCATCGGGATTATACAGGTTGAGACGGTAGAGTTCTATGTCTGCAAAAGCTTCGACAAACTCCACCCCGCGATTGTTGCACAGGAGCTCAGGCTCACCGACTGAGTTCTGGACCACCTCTCCAGCAAGAGCATAGTAGGAGACCAGAGCTTGGGCCAAGGCGGCTTTCAGAATACCAACCATGGACCCGTATTCAAGCCTCTGCGAGGTGGGGGTGGTCGGGTTGATGTAGCAGAAGAAGACGCCTACGTCAAGCGGAGGCAAGAGCAAGTCGAGGTTAGAGAGGGGCAGCCAATGCTCTTGCACGGGCAGTGGTGCCGCCACCACTTCTCTCTTGCCCAACTTCACCATGAACTCTCCGCCTGCACCTGCAACTGCACCCATTTCGTTCACTATGTATGGCGAGATCGAGAGAGATAGAGAGCGGAGAAGATGGAAGGGAATGAGCTTGAAGACGAGCGGGTATATACATGCCCAAATGGTGATATTGATGATGACTTGACTCCATCCATTACTATTCCTCAACAGCCGTCCATCTTATCTGTAGAAAATTGCCCATAAAAGATATAATATATTATTCGTCCCCACAGACTATTCAATTTCACTCCACCAAAAGACAAACGGCGGCTTCATGTGGTTTGGTTAATCATCATCTAATCTCACCTGGATTGTTTACGTTCACACTCCAAAACTCCGACGGGACAATCATTTCAAGGAAGCATTTCGCTTTTTTTTTATTTATTTTAAATTTCGCTTTTAATACTATTTAATTAATATTTATATTAAAAAATAAACTTTGACTAAAACGGTATCGTTTTGGGCTGATCTAGTCACATCGGTACTCAAAACGACATTGCTTTGGGTTGATTTGGCCATGTCAGCACCCAAAACGACGCCGTTTTGACCACAATTTGTCAAAAAGTGCAATGTTAGTATTTTGGTCGGATTTTCTTGCCGTTGACACTTAATTAATCATTTTTCTCCTATTTTGACATTTAAGTGTATATTTCGTAACTTTTGGCACTTAAATGTTCTCTTATATCAAATTTTGGTACTTGAGCTGTACTTTTATCATTTAAATTGTTAACCGAAGAAATGGAATATTGAACCTCCGTTTGGTCATTATCCTTTTAACTCGTAAAAGGACCGCACTTCCCTAGTCTAGGTCTACGTTGTACAAAATTGAGTACGACCAAGTCTGTTTGGAAAATTCTCGTGCGTCCCTATCAATCTAGATGATTGACGAAACAAGGTTGAAGAAGTGATATGTTGGGCCTAGTTTATTTTAATCTCGCATGAAGAAATGTCGCTACTTGGCCTTGCGCTTGGGTAAGCATACACGACAGCCGTGCAACATCTATTTTTGTCTGTCTTTTCTTTCTCAACCTCATCGGGAATCGTCCATTACAGTCATCGCCAAAGCAAATTAACAAAAAATAGAAAAATTAAAAGTCAACCAATCCGATTTTCCCTATAAAGGTGCAACCCAAAAGACGAAAGCTCCTTCATAAAAACTAGACTTCTTGAGTGTCATCTTTCAGGACATAAAATGGCATCATCCTCTGAGGCCTTGAGAGGCGTGTTGATGGGCATCTTCGTCGCAACCATAGTGCTCATGTCCTTACACGGAGTGGTATCCGCCTTGCCAAACCCTAATCTTGGTAAGTTATAATTCACCGTGTCATTCTTGACTGTGTTTTCTTTGTGCATGACTTGGTCTTCGATAGATATTGGAGTTCTTGGCAACAATTAGGTGTGTTTATTTCTCAAAAAATGAATAATTTAAGAAACATTTTCCTAAAAAATATCTTTTATATCATTTATAAAAATAAATGAATGAAAAATATTTTCATCATTTATGAAAATATTTGATTATAAATTGTTGTCAAGCGGTCATTTTTAAAAAGAATATTTTCTAAATCATTCAAATTTCATGTAACAAATGGAGATTTACATTATTTTCTTTTAGATAAGAAAGAAGTGTTATTTGTTCCTAGGTTTAAAGGACAGACAGAGTAACAAGTAATTTGAAGATGGACCCTTTGCATTTACGGCTAAACTATAGAGACAATAATCCTCATGTTACTTTCAGTCTTCGTTTGTTACTCCGATATACTGCTTTGTGATGATGCGAGCACAAATTATCCAGGGAATTATGAAAGTTGTTTTCTTCTAGTTAATTAAGTAGAATATATTTTAAACGATTTAAGAAATACAGCTATTAAAACTAAACTGTATTTTAAGAAATAAATGTAGGGTTTTCCTGACAAATTGGGATATTTGTGAGTAAAATCAGATTTTGATTTTCTAAAATATGTTGATTTAGGACAATTTCGTCCCTCCACTTCTTTTACCCATAGTATACGTAAAGCGAACTTTTAAATTTGGTGTTCACTTACCTATAGTCAATCTCGTTATATAGAAAAAAGTAAAGAGCGTATTGTATGCCAATAATGAATTGAAATTCGATGTAACAAATATTCCTTCTTTTATGGAGCTCACATCATCACATTTGAAATTTATATCCATGTTCTGTCATGATAAAACTATATTTATTTCGAATAGGCATGTGTTATTGGCAAATAGTTGAGATTGTAACCCTACGACATTTAGACTTCCTTTGAGTTGTTCACCTCTTATTATAAATTCAGCTTTCCTCTTGAGCATTCGCCCACTTCCTCCCTTAGTCTACCCCAAATCATAAAGAGAATCTCAAGAACGAATTTTTTCAGAGAAAATGCTCTATTGCTTCTTGTTTAGCTGGATATGGGTTACTACAAATGAGGGGAGATTAATTACAATTGTAGAATTTCTTTCAATCTAATGTGGAGATCCAATTTCTATATCTATCGTTTACCCCCAATTTATCACAAGAACGTTCTAGAATACATGTATACATTTCTCTTCATCATCGAGAACTTTTTACAGTTTTAAGATACTGAACCCCTAAAAGGTTTAAGGCATATTCAGTTATCTTAGTCACCTCTTTAGCTTATTTTGCCTTAAAAACTTCCAGTCCATGACATTCTCCATCACCTACTTGAGCCATGACTTCAGTGTTGTTGTCCAGATCTGCACAAGGGCAGGAGGCCCTCGCCATTTTCCTTGTAAGGGAAGGTGTGCTGCTCGATGCCCCAACGAGGGCAGCAGATGAAGGTGGGCAGTGGCGGCGGCAGTTCCCCTCTTCCTATAATTCCAATAAGGCGAAAAACAATCTCAAAACGGAAAGGCAAAAACCAAACTGACCATTTGATTGTCCGCAAAAAATAAATAGACTCTTATGATGTCAAGAATCTTTGGTAGTTTAAATTCTTCTGTGTCGAAGGTTACTCATTCTAAAAGAAAATCCCGAGCGCTCCTGTCAAGATCATGACTAGTAGTGTTGTAATAAGCTCTCTTTAGGGTTTCCAAGCTGACAATTGCTGATGTCTACATTTTCAGCAAGGCCAGCCCACACCAGCCATGAGGAGAGAGAACAAAAATAAAATAAAATAAAATAAAAAAATATTATTAAAAATTGTGCACATCAATGTTGGCGGTGCCATATAAGCAGGCTAGTATCCACGTCAGTAAAATCTAGCCAAAATTAACCAGATTGATTGAATTGACACTAAATCAAAAGATTTAGGGCTAAATTGACACTAATTCAAAAGGTTTAGGAACTAAATTGACACCGTTAAAATGTTTAGAATTGAATCGGCATTAAATTAAAAGGTTTAAATCTAAATTGGCACCATTAAGAGGTTTAGGACTAAATTAATATTAATGCAAAAGGTTTAGGATTTTTTTGACACTTTTCCCATTTAGAAAGTACCAAAACGATATTTCTTCAAGGCTTGGACTGCTATGCAAAAATAAACAACACGTCTAATCCATTGTATTGGATGAGTCTTAATTAACTGCTTTAGGCAGGAGGATCGCACATAAATTTTCTCAAGTACTATGTCTTGTTTGCATGGTCGCTTTTTCTCTGTATTGCTATAGAATCTTGGTAGTTCCTCTTATGTAGTTGCTTAGCAGTTCTCGGAAATAACTGTATGTAGAAAAAGGTAACACTTTTAGCTAATCTTAATGCAATTTTGTTAAGTAAATTTAATAAGAAAATGTCGGTTCCTAGGACATGTCCTATACATCACAAAAGCACTTCCTCTTTTTTTTTTTTTTGGGGGGGGGTCCTTGTTAGTTGGCACTGGAAATCAAACCCAGCAGATCTAATTTCTTACGTAAACAGATGCTGTTGGCGTTATTGGTGCCCACCTTTTCCTCCCCTCTTTTTGGCTTTTAATAGGCACAAAATTATTATTAGGTATATTCGATGGTTTACAAAATTTAGTACAATCATACATTAATCTATTATATTTAAATTCTTTTGCATACGCATTCATTCAGATTATATCACGTCAGCACATTAGCTTGTACATAGATTTCTGCAGAAATTCGTGGGATCTTGCACATTACCTGAAAGTTCACACATGAAGCACATCAATAGAAATGAGAAGATCAGATCCAAGCATATTTACAACTTAATCAACCCTCACCTCCAATAGCCAAGTCCCGGAATGATGTTGGAAAACAAGTGAGGGTCATGTGTTGTTTCTTTCAGACAGGAAACTTGTCATCTCAACCTTGGTCATGGGATGCGCCTTTTCCACCAGTTTTACTTCCTATTTAGATAATTTGACCCGCACCGACACGACAGTACAGCCATCATCTCGTCGCGTCTACTGCTCAGCTCGCGGAGGACGTCAATTCACGCTAATAGAGAGAGAGACTATATACATATTCGAGGGGTTAATGAAGTGGTTTCTGATTGCAAATGCTGGGATGCATATGTCCATTGTCCATGCAAGAATGTTATTATGGATTGCAAATATGAGCAGCCATTCTGGGAGAGTGACGTTGCAGCAATAGAACATTGACAGACCCCAACTGGTAAATCAAATCCAGAAGAAGTGAAACTGTCCCAGCTACAAAAGGCCCCCACGCGATAGAGTCATAGGCCTTTCGTTTGGCTCGAATCTTACACTACAGAGTTATTTATATATTTCTGTTAGGAATATCCCTTATGATGTTTTGAAGATGACAAAATAAATCAAAAGGCTACTAATGTGTTTATTGAGTAACTCAGTGAAAGACGCACAAGCCGCTATGCAGATGATGGAAAGTTTCTGAGTCTGGATGAAGCAGACGAAAGACTTGACCAGACTGAGATTTAAGTCTGACCGTACTGCATCGAGATTTAAGTTAAGTCCGTGTCCGAACGTATCGACGAAAATCTAGGCGGACTCGAAATGGAACTACAGGATCGATTACCAACGGTCATATGATTTTCACTTACCTTATTTATATTGATCAACAAGATCAATCATCGGACAACTTCCAAAGAAGGATGAAACACTTATGGAAGCCCGGATTCGATTGTATGGGCGAGCGAGAATCCAAGGGGATCCAATCTACCTCCAACGGTCAAAAAGACTTGCCTTATAAAGTCTGTCCAAGAAAGGGAAGACGAAACTCTCACGGAAAGAGCCAACGGTCGAGTGTGGCTTGGAGAGTATATAAGAATAGGATGAGACCTAGGAGACCAGGGTGGATAAATATATTCCAAGGCTGATTCAATTCTTCACTAGTTGTCTAAAAAAGAGCGTAATTGAGTGATCCTAGTGAATTACCAAAAAGAGTGACTTTGTGAGACATATCATCACCAAGTGCTAACACTCAAGAGTGTGTAATCACCTTTGATCACATAGTGAAATTCAGCCTATTGGCTGATCGCCTGGAGAGTGGACGTAGGCTTGACAAAAGCCGAACCACTATAATTGTGTTTGCAATCTTCTCTACTCTCTCTATTTAATTTCTGTTTGTAGATTGCAAAAGATTGTTATTGCTTAATTCCTCTACACCTATTCACCCCCCTCTAGGTGTTAATACTAGTTTTTAACAATTGGTATCAGAGCCTCGTTCTCAGTATCTTGAAGTGTTTATTACTTCAGAGCTAAAGATCTTTCATGGCTAGTATTTTTGCACCAGGTCTGATTGAGGGACGAAGCATCACCAGACCACCTTACTTTGATGGGAAAGAGTACAATGTCTGGAAAAACAATATGAAGGCATTCCTAAGATCTAAGGATCTGTTGGAATGGGATGTTGTTGAGAAAGGAATCAATCCTAATGTTGTATCGGCATCTACTAGAAAAGAGAATGGCGAAACGCTTCAATCATCTCTGTTACTCTATCTCAAAAGAGATAACAAAAAGAGAAGCTTTAGATGCAAATGCTATCTACTCTCTTTACTGTGCTTTATCTCCTAATGAATATAATCGAATTTCCTCTTGTGAAACAGCAAAGGAAGTATGGGATAGGTTGCACGTTACCTATGAAGGGACTGATCGTGTAAAAAAGACCAAAGTAAATATTTTACTTGGTCAATATGAATCATTCAAGATGAAACAGGGGGAGTCCATAGGAGATATGTTCAGCAGATTTACTGATATAGTAAATGGGCTTGCATATCAAGGACAACCTGTCCTAGGACCAATGAAGGTCAACAAGCTCTTGAGAGGATTATCGAAGGATTGGAACAACGTCAAGACTTCAATTTGCGAGACGTTGAGGATTTCGCCTTTATCTGTTGATGAACTTATTGGAACTTTGCAATCTTATGAAGCTGAACGTATAAATGATGAAGATCCAGAAGGTAAGAAGTTAATTGCTTTAAAATCTAATGCTGATTTTAATGAGGCAGATTTTGAGGAAGATAAAAAGGATGACGATGAGGAGATGAGGTCGTTGATCAAAAAATCTGAACACCTTGTGAGAAAAAGAAGCAATTCGAAAGGGAAGAAGTCCACAAAGAAAGCCGAAACGTGGAGCAACATCGAGTGTGAATCCAGCGATGATGAGGATTTATGCTTAATGGCGGGCATTGAATTTGAAGAAGATGAGGTAACATGTTCAAATCTTATTCTTGATGATGATCCTTTTGAAGAGTTATGCGCAGAACATAAGAAAGCGTTGAAGAATATCTCTAAATTGAGAGAGAAAAATTCTACAAGTGAGATCAATAATCATTTTCCAAAAGTAAAGGAGAGGTTACGGCACAAACCTTCGATCCACCATTATCGAAGTCATTTTGGTAAGCAATTTGTGAAGCCTATTGGATCTCAATATTTTAATTGCTCGAATTGTGGTGATCATAATCACTTTAAGCAACAATGTCTACTTGATTGGAAGAAATCCAAGTCAATCAATTGGAAATTTGATGCTTCCTCTAACCGAAATGGACCCAAATTCATTTGGGTACCGAAGAAAAGATAAATTATTTTCTTGCAGGTAATAAAGGTAAGGAAGTGAGAATTTTTGTGTGCATAATGTTCTTTCTATGCTCCAGTTGATTCAGATTTTATAATAATTATAGTCTATAATTGGTTATATTATAGGAAGAATCGTGTGATATATTTTTGGTAGTTTTGTGAGTTGGAATTTGATACGTATGATTGATTTGATATCTAGATAATCATGATTATTTGATCAGATTTTATGCTCTCTTATTTTATTATATTTTTGCAAAGAAAAAATTTGTCTTACAAGATATTATACTAGATAGGAAAGCATTATTGAATTTTTATGAAAATTTCCTATTTGTGCTCTAACGTGAAAGAAGGATCCAAAGTCATGGATACCAAAAGCAAAAGAGGTTGCTGCAGGAAATTTTACTAAAAGAAGAATGATTGCAAATCTACGCAAATCATTGAGCAATTAGAAGAATATCTCAAGCGATGATTGACGATGATCCTTTCTAAATCAATGGTATATTTTAAATATATACCTTTGGTAAGGAATTAAAATATTCCATCTTTGTCATCCTATCTTCCAAAATTAGGCACAAATTTTTATGATTTTGGATGATTTTTATGACTCACGTGTAATATATATTGCAAAAATTCTCTTGTCAGATATTGCACATTTTTATTACTTGATTTGGCACGTGATAAAAATATCTACTTTCATTTTGCGTATTGCATCAATAATATCATTTTGAAATTTATGCTTATGGAAATCCCTTTAATCTTGAAAGATATTGTTGTATTTTGGGATTCACTTGCTATAATCTTAGAAGATATTTTATATTAGGCAAGTTTGATCCGCAAATTGAAGGAAGGTATGTGCGTAATATTTTTTATTATGCAAAGATTATTATCTATTTTACAAGGATTTGCAGGTGGCAAAATATCTTTCCATATGCAGTTGGGAAAGCTTGATCCAAAATTGTGAAAATTTTTTAAGGCTCAAAAATTCTATTCATTGCACAAAATTTTCATAAATTATTGAGCAGGCCACTGATGTGTCATATGAAAGGTTGAATAGCTTTGAATTGAAATTTTTTTATATTATCAAATATGCTATTCAATTTATTTCGTAAGAAAGGGCATTATATATTATGTGAAATATTATAGCAGTGCATTTGTGCAGAAAGTTTAATAAGTTTATGCAGATTAAATTTGAGGCGAGTTTGATTGAAGAAAACAAACTTCAACCTCAAATTTCAAAAGCAAGAGAATAGTGCAATTGTCATTGCTACAAAGGAAATAAAGGGATGCCATTCTATTCAATGTGCTCAAGCTGCGATAAGTATTATCGCAAATACTATCATGAGGACAGGGGGAGAAAGTGAATATAAAAAGAAATTGAGAATCGTGATCATTTCGAAAAGGCAACAAATTGAGGGGGAGCATTGATTATTATGGCAAATTTTTTGAATTGATCTTGATCATGATTACTATGGAAAGAAAAGGTAAAGTGTGTTCTACATAATTTGGTAAGTATATCATCCATTTCTTTCCTTGGCAGATTTTTGTTGATATATATATGAGCTATATTGAATATTCTTTATGTTCATATCAACATGATATCTTTAAAGTTTGTGTTTCATGCCTAATACATTTTTAAAGATATTATGTGAATTTATTCTCCACGTGACACCCTTTTTAATTATTATCGCCTTTTGATTATGACAAAAAGGGGAGAAAATATGTATATGCATATGTGCTAATTGATTTATATTATTTAGTGCATAATATTGAGCTGCAATTATTTCAATAAATTCTTTTGCTCAATTTTGGAGATTGCATTATGTGCTTATGATGCTTTGATTTATCAATATATTTAAAAGCATAACTGTATATTCAGAGATTGTTTTGTCATCATCAAAAAGGGGGAGATTGTTAGGAATATCCCTTATGATGTTTTGAAGATGACAAAATAAATCAAAAGGCTACTAATGTGTTTATTGAGTAACTCAGTGAAAGACGCACAAGCCGCTATGCAAATGATGGAAAGTTTCTGAGTCTGGATGAAGCAGACGAAAGACTTGACCAGACTGAGATTTAAGTCTGACCGTACCAGACTGAGATTTTAAGTCTGAACGTATCAGACTGAAAATCTAGGCAGACTCAGAATGGAACTACAGGATCAGATCACCAACGGTGATATGATTTTCACTTACCTTATTTATATTGATCAACAAGATCAATCATCGGACAACTTCCAAAGAAGGATGAAACACTTATGGAAGCCCGGATTCTAATTGTATGGGCGAGCAGAATCCAAGGGGATCCAATCTACCTCCAACGGTCAAAAAGACTTGCCTTATAAAGTCTGTCCAGGAAAGGGAAGACGAAACTCTCACGGAAAGAGCCAACGGTCGAGTGTGGCTTGGAGAGTATATAAGGATAGGATGAGACCTAGGAGACCAGGGTGGATAAATATATTCCAAGGCTGATTCAATTCTTCACTAGTTATCTGAAAAAGAGCGTAATTGAGTGATCCTAGTGAATTACCAAAAAGAGTGACTTTGTGAGACATATCATCACCAAGTGCTAACACTCAAGAGTGTGTAATCACCTTTGATCACATAGTGAAATTTAGCCTATTGGCTGATCGCCTGGAGAGTGGACGTAGGCTTGACAAAAGCCGAACCACTATAATTGTGTTTGTAATCTTCTCTACTCTCTCTATTTAATTTCTGTTTGTAGATTGCAAAAGATTGTTATTGCTTAATTCCTCTACACCTATTCACCCCCCTCTAGGTGTTAATACTAGTTTTTAACAATTTCATCACTTATCAGACCTCACCCCATCTCATCTAGTGCTCGTACGTACGTGTCAAAGAACCGGAATTAGTCTGATGACCTTTTGCGTACGTGGGCTACTCAGAAGGAGCCTGGCAGATGCTTGCATGTCACCGCGAGGGGACACGTATCGTATAATATACGAAACGCCATCCAATGATGAGTTGATCAGTTTGGTTTTTCAGAGTCGAGAGAGGATGACACGAGGGAGAGCAGGGAGAAGCAAGGAGGATGAGGAGGATGGTGGGAAGGGACAAGGAGAGCTGTACGCCCCGGAACATGCCATCCAAGTGACGACGGGAGATGAGAAGAAGAAGAAGAGGAAGAGTAAGACTAAGGATGACAAGATAAAGGAGAGGGTCTTGGAGAAGCTAAGGGTGATGAAGGGTGTCTCTGTCTCCCCGGAGGCGGTGGAGAGGGTTGGTGTGTTGGAGCCGCTGCACCGACTGAAGCAGCTTTTGGTGGACGTCTTCCCCATCCTCTCCCCTGCCGCCGCCTCTCGCATGGTGGATGATGCTGCCGACGAGGTCGAGGCTCTCTCCTCTTCCTCCTCCCCTCCCTCCAAGCTTTGATCACTTCCTACTTCCTACTTCCTTCCGGCCTTTCTGCCCGCTTCTTTTTAGGCTCCGTTCGTTTCGCGGAAAATGACTTCCGGGAAAATATTTTCCAAATTTTTCGGTGTTCAGGGGGCGGAAAATAAATGGTCAAAGAAAATATTTTCCGGTCAATGGAAAATTTCCTTCTAAAAGTGTGGAAAATGATTTCCTTTTTGCAAAAAAGGAAATCATTTTCCCAGCCCACCGCGAGGGCGAGCCCACCAAGAGCCCCTGCCACAGCGCCCACGGCCAATCCGTCCCCATCCCTCCGAACTTGCTCTTCTTCTTCTCCTCGATCATCATTCTCGTCTAGCTCTTTGGGAGTGCGAAGAAATCAATCGCAGAGCAGCAGAGAGAACGGCCTTTGCATCCAATCTTCAGCCAGGTAAACGATCGCGAGAATGAGAGCAGAACCCTCTTGCCCTTTTTCGTATCTCCCGTATTTCTGTGCACCCTTTCGTCACTTTTCCCCCTTTTCTCTTGCAAAAACTAGGGTTTCTCGATCGCTCGCACGAACGAGAAGTCCTGATCAGATTTCGAGCGAGAAGCCTCAATCACTTGCAGATTCGCAGGTACTCTCTCCGTCTCTTTCTCGAGTCAAGTCATTCCACGTTGAAAATGATTCGCAGTGTGCTTGTTATGTAGTGATTTCCGATGCCCGTGGTCATGCTTTTACAATGCGTTCTCTGTGTCGATTGTAGTACATTGAGGTGATTTGAGGGTTAGCTTGCATTTGTGTTTGGCGAATTGAATTGCCGCCGCACATTACATGTGCTTTTGGGTGGTTTTTGTATCGATGATACTGGGAATTCCAGCAAGCGAGCTCTCGAATGGGCACTCTAGATGAATTCAAACTGGGTTGGGAAGTGCTGATTTGCTGAAGTTTCTTTTTTGTTTTTGGGTAGGAAAATGGCTTTGATGCTGGCTTTGTGTTAGTTCTTGAGAGATAAATACAGTCTTGCTGCGGTAAGTGTCCTTTCATCAAGAACGATTTGAGAATTTTAAGTTCATTGCCTTGAGGATAAGCTCTGTTGTGCTTGAGGTTTCTCCCTTGAGATAGAAGTGAATTCTTGGTATGGCAATTATGAGCCGAAAGAGCTCATTTTCAGACACAAATAACCGAATTAGATTGATTGGATCTCTTGCTCGACTTTTCATTGTCAATAGCCATAAGCACTATGCACTACCCCTATGGACTTCTTTCTCATTGCTATTTTTTATTTGCAACAGTTACTCATATTGGAGACTGTAATATGCAGAGTATCAAGCTTTGTAGGTAGCAAATATATTGTTCTCTTTCCCGGTCTTATAGGAGCCAATTTAGATATATTCCTTAATATTAATTAAATAGGGAAAATCTAATGGTAAAGCTACTAGCAATTTACTCATGCTAAATGTTACATGCTTGTTTGACTTGTGACATTAGTCAATTTCGTGATTCCCTTACTTTCCTTCACTATTTTAGGCAAGGGACACTATAAGATTCTTCAGAATAGGGTCTGCACTGGCAATGCACTCTACAAGTTTTTTTCTGTTGTCTTTGATTTATTGGTCTAGATTAACTTTTGTCATTTGTCATGTGCTACACTAGTGCATTTGGAATTGCTAGCCCCAACTCTGACGGAGTGGGATTGACTTTGAATTAAGTACTTCTCTTGGGCAAACGTGCATGGCTTTGATGCAGGTCACTACAAAAAATAGTAGTGGAGCTAAGTTCAATTAGTAAGCTAGCTTTTATTGCTTGACTGTAGTGGACACATTCAAAAACTGTTTCTGGACAAAGCAGATATAAAGAGATTACTTGCATAATGCCCAACAGATGTGCATTTCCATTTGCCTCTCACTTACAAATTTTATCTCTACACCAGGCAATGGAAAAGCCTAAACTTCATATTTTGCACCACATTATTGAGATTGCTTCAGCACCATCAACAAATAAACTTGGATTAAGATCCCTTTCAGATACATTGTGGCCCAACCACAGCTTCTGATCATCCAATTGCTTCTGGTTCTGGCATCTTGAAAACACTCCTTCAATTTTATCACCTACTCCTTGAAGGTTTCTTATAGAATGATAACCTCTGTCAAAGTTGTTTCTCCAATGACAATTCATTGAGCTTCATGCAATGTCAGACTGTAAATTGAAGTTAAGAAGCAAGAAGAGACTGACCCTTTTCCTGTTTAGTAATCACTCATAATTTCAGCTAGTTGGATTCTATTGTTGTTTGGAGTAAACTTCTTCAGCTGCTATTAGGTCTCCTTTTCTCAGCTACTAGATAATATCTAGTACTTTTCCATTCAAAACTTCATGCATTACTGATTCTAACTAGAATTAAGTATATAAAAGCGCATTGCTATGAAAAATCGTAAATATGAATAGATGTAGTCAGATTTGACATAATTTATGTTTCTTGATCAATGTATTTCGATATAGATGGTGGATAATAAAATCCTAGCGGCGGTAACGGGTGCAGCTGCAGCAGTTATGACAGTTGCCACACTAATTTTGGAAGAGTATAATCATTCGGAGAATCACTTACCGAGAGAGCCTCATGTGAATTGAGATTATGAGAGAGAGTTATATATGAATCGTGTGTTATGTAGTGGTGATACTCATTGTGTAGATCAAATACGGATGACATCAAATGCTTTTTTGGAGCTTTGTAAGGTGCTTAGCGCAAATAACTTGTTGCGTTCTACGGTAAATGTTTCTATTAGGGAGCAAGTTATGGTATTTTGTCATATCATTGGACATAATGTGAGGTTTAGAGTGATTGGGGGAAGATTCCATAGATCAATAGATACCGTGCATAGATATTTCAAAATCGTCTTGCGAGCGATTTTGAAATTATACAAACATGTGGTGAAAGAACCAAGCAATTCCACTCCTCCCGAGATAAGTAACAGTCGAAGGTTCTATCCATTTTTTAAGGTATGAAATTTGAAAAAAAAAAAATTCTATGCATTGCTTGAGAAGTTCCATTAGTATTTGGTTAGTAACTATATTGATTATTTTAGGATTGTATTGGAGCAATAGATGGAACTCATGTACGGGCATCGGTTCCTCTTGAAATTCAAGGAAGATTTCGTGGTCGAAAGGATGGAACAACACAAAATGTATTAGCTGCCGTTACATTTGATTTGCGATTTTCTTATGTATTAGCTGGTTGGGAGGGTACTGCCCATGATTCACGCATTTTGTCTGATGCACTTTCAAAGCCAAATGGATTGAACATTCCAAAAGGTAAGAAAATGGAATTTATAGAATATGTTTGAAGTGAGATTAGTAACTTAATAATAAGCTTATTTATAACTTGTAGGAAAATATTATCTTGCTGATGCTGGTTATGGAATCCAAAATGGCATCATCTCTCCCTATCGCGGTGTTAGATACCATTTGAAGGAGTTCAGTGATCGCCCACTTGAAAACGAGAAGGAACTATTCAATTTGCGCCATTCATCTCTAAGAACTACTGTTGAAAGAGCATTTGGAGTCTTAAAGAAACGTTTTTGAGTATTAGATTCTGAACCTTTTTGGTCATTTGGAACACAAGTCGATGTTGTCTTGGCTTGTTGTATCATTCACAATTTTATTATGGGAGCTGATCCTAATGACTCTATCATGGAAGAGATGAATAGACAAATGGAATCTCGAAGAGAAAATTCAAGAATGCAACTTTCTCAAAGAGAGGAAAAGGAGGAAAATAGGATATGGGCATTAAAAAGGGATAGGATTGCACATGCAATGTGGATTAGTTATCAGAATATTAGAAGAAGCCATTAGTTTTCATTTTATTTCTTTTGAGTGTTTCATTTAGAATATGTAATTTTCATTTCTTTAATGATAATCATTTTAAATATTTACTATGTGTCATTATTCATCATATTTTTTCTTATCATGCTGTTTAAAGTTGTTACGTAGTTATCATGATGGGTAAAAGTAAGGCAAATGAGGAGAAGGTCAAGCAATTTAGATGGTCAAAGCCTATGGAACGTGTTCTACTTGAAATTCTTGCCGATGAAGCTACTAAAGGAAACAAGCCTTTGAGCACATTCAAAGCCTCTTCAATTGCTCGAGTTGTTGATACAATAAATGATAGGTTTGGCATTAGTTGTGAGCCCGACCACGTTGAGAACCATTTGAAGACAGTCAAAAGCAATTGGAAGACGATTCAAACTCTACGTGGCAAGAGTGGATTCAATTGGGATGACAAGTTGAAGATGATTATAGCTGGGAAAAAGGAATTTGATGAATATGTGTCGGTAAGTTTTTTCATCACTTTCTCTCCACTTGAGTGCTCTGGTGTATATCTGAAGATGCTTGTTGAGCTTTGGTTTCAGCTCTTGTTGAGCTCTAGTGTGTCTTTGAAGTTGCTTGTTGAGCTTTAGTTTCTGCTTTTGTTTGTATGTTTGAAGGCACTTGTTGAGCTTTGGTTTCTCTAAAGTTGCTTGTTGAGCTTTAGTTTTTGTTTTTGTTTGTATGTCTGAAGGCACTTGTTGAGCTTTGATTTCAGCTCCTGTTTTCTTTAGTAAAATGGTTCTCAACGTGGTCGGGCTTTGGTTTCTGCTCTTGTTGAGCTTATTGAGCTTTGGTTTCTTTGGGTACTATCTAAATTCCTAGCAAAATGCTTGTTTATGTCGTTATTCTTTAGCTTTGATTGCTGTTTATCATCATCTTGTGAAGTTCTTAAACTATTCATATAATGCAGCAGCACAATTTCTTTCTTTTGCTTGTGGATCGTGTTGATTTCCTTCTTCAGCTTTATACAATGCAACTTTTAATAACTGAATCAATATTGTGCATTGATAGGTCCATCCTTCTCATGAAAAATATTTGAATAAGATGATTGATATGTATGATGAGATGGCCTTGGTGGTTGGGAGAGACATGGCCACCGGAAGCTTTGCTAAGCAATTGGGAGACATCGATGCAACAGAAGTAGACTCCTCACCTATTGATTTAGGTGATGACTTCGATGAGTTGATGAAAGGCTCTAAAACATCTTCATCTACTATGCCTTCAGAAAAGAGGTCCCACAAAAGGCGAAAGTGTTTCGATAATGATGATAAATTAGCTACACTTTCAACAAATATTGGAGAGATGGCATCGGCGATTAAGTCATTGGGTCAAAATAATATTGATCCCTCTCAATTGCACTACTCTCGACTCTATGACGAGGTGATGGAAATGGATGGATATGATGAAGTTACCCTTGGATCGATTTTTGACCATCTAGTTGAGAATGAAAAAATTGGAAAAGCATTCATGGTGAAAAGTGCAAATCTTCGGAAAGTGTGGATTGATAAATTTCTAAGCAAAGGAGATGATCATCAATGAATGATATATTGTGTTGAGCTTTATTTCTAAAAGACTCATGTGTCCTTTAATGGCCTTTTTATGATCTTTTAGCACTTATGACATTGAGTAGCATAGACTTACATTTCAACTTAAAGAATGCTTGATCTTTGTTCTGAAGTGATTGGATGTTGTTTATTAGATGAAAATGTTGTTTATCGGATTATAAGTTGTTTATTGGGTTTACGGGTCGGTAAAATGGTGCATGTCCAAGTAGTGAAGTTTGGAAAACATTTTCCTTACCGAACATCGGAAAATATTTTCCGGGACTTTTTTAGGTTTTACCCGAACACCGGAAAATAATGTCATTTTCCTGGAAAATGACTTTCAGGAAAACATTTTCCGGAAATGGTTCTTTTTTCCCTTTCCCAATGAAGGTTTACCTTCGTATCCCCTGTTACGGCTTCTTCGGTAATAAAATCTTCTGCTTCGTTCCCGTTACGACCGTTGTTGTTTAATCGATTTTGTTTAGGGGGTCGATAGGTTAAATTTATAAATGAATCGATAATCCATTTGTCCTAAAATTAATTCATGATTATGTACAATTTCTATTTAAAGTAATATAATTCATAAAAATTTCGGGTCAGATTTATAATTTAGGGAAAAGAAATTTCAATTTCAAGCACATATTCTCATTCTTACGTAAAAGGAGACATAGTTTCATTTTTTTTATCATATGAAAATTACATTCAAATATAAATTATATATATTTTATCTGGCTAGCCTCTAAGGTAGAAATTCTCCATGAGGCGCATAACTTAAAAAAGCAGCAAGCTGGCTAGGATACAAAGGATTTGGTTGAGATTCTTTTCTTTTTAGCCCTATCTCTAGATTGTTTTGCTGGTTTAGTTGCGATTATGATAGAGAGATATCATCCAATAGATAAGCATATAAAAAAAAAGGAATCATTGATTTCTTGATAGCGTGATATTATTCAATAGATATGCATATAAAAATGAATCATTGATAGAAATTCTTTAAAATATTGGTTATTCACTTGTGAAATAGAAAATTAGCGATATATGTAATTTATCTGTATTCTAATTATGATTATCATTGCACACTTTTACTTCCTCAACTGCTCTAATGATTAGCCTAGACGCTCAATTGTTTAAAAAGTCATTTAACTTATTTTACGGTAATCAATTTAATCATAAATTGTTGATTTAATTGTAAACTTTTTTTAACAATTTATGTGATAGCATCTAATCTAATATGCTCTATGTTTACATATGTATCAGGTTTATTTTAAAAATATTAAATATTGAACATTAAACATATCTAAGGATTCATAATTGAAGGGAATCCACCGGCCAATTTATCGTGAGTCGTTTAATTTTCTTAACAATTTCAATCAACATCAGTCCTACCAACCCATGATTAAAATGGAATCTGGGAACTTGCATTGACCATCACGTACAAACCACAAGTTAAATTAAACTCATACGAATTTGATTTCCTCAAAGTCCGGCTGTTCAGGATATGATAACTTTTGTTAAACCGATACTCAAAACCAAGTCCAATTGATTCACTCCACGTGATTTAGAGGACTAACCATGGCTGATGGGGGAAGTAGTCTACTTATTCTGACCGATAGTTATTTAGACTTTAGAGATGTTATTATGATCGAATAAAAGCAATATGCTGAAAGTCAATCCTCATTCTAGTAAAGTTTTAGAGTTAATTAAAAAAAAAACTCAAATCATGTCTGACATAAATATTTTGAATTTTTCCTTGTATTGGTAAAAATTCTAAACTTATCCATTTTTGATATAAATATCTTCAATTTTTTGTGTTATAAGAAATTTTAAACGTATATCAATATGATAAATATACCTGAAATAGAGTTTTAAACCCCCATGATAAACAAGTGAATTGCTCTCGTTGTATAGTGCACCAACCTATTCACTATTTTTTCCTACATGTATAAATTTGATTAAAAAAAAGAAATTAGGAATATTAGTATCGTATTAGAAAAGTTTAGGATTTTTTGGGGCATAAGAAAAATTTAGACAATCGAGTTTTTTTTTTGGTATTTGCCCAAATTTTTCTATTTAAAAAAGGATGATTGCCAACTTATCAATCAAATGAAGTCATTGCGATTAGTGATTTGCATATTGAAAAAAGAGAGTATATATTTGTCAATTTATACTCCTTACAAAAGATTTGTATGGTAATATTCAATTAATTAAATCTGGCGTGGGAAATGCTTGCCCAGGTAGCCCGACAACATCATCTTCTTCAGGTGACGGCATCATAGCAAAAGAAAACGTTCAGCGCACGTGGAACCCGAGAGATCGATTTTATATGAATAACCGCCGGTCAAAAGGAAATAAAAGAAAATTTGTATGAATTAAGGAAGACAAGATGTCACCTTGAATCGGTGAAATTAGATTGACAGCAACAATACTATTATCGGCATGTATTTTCAGAGACTGGATGATGATGGGTGAAGAACCTCCACCTTCTCTTAACCTAAAATGCAGATTAAACGCTCCTTGGAATGATTTAGCTTGACCCAGCGAAGTAAATGTTCTGTTGACTTTCACTTGCTTACAGTAGCGAGATGCGTTAAGAGAAATGCTTACGTGACTATCTTAAATATATTGTAAAAATGTCTAACCTGTTTTGAGCCATAAAAAATAAAAAATAAATAATTAAAAATCATTGTCAATGCCACTCTTTTAAGAATTTTGGACTCAACTCACAATAGTCCAAAGAATGTTATTTTAGTAAAGCCCAAAGATATTGAGCGGCAATATGCCTCATTTTTAAGAAGCTCATCTGTTTTGCAGATCAGATACAATCGTTATTCTGACTAGGGCACATTCACCTAGTTTTTTGCTAAATATATCTCCCTAAACTCGCGACATGTTAGGGTGTCATTACGGTGTCTTCTCGTGTATGTTTAAACCGAGCATGACATGATCTGTGTCTATCATGTAAATAACCTAACTATAAAGTGTAAACACGTCTCGCAACTTCCTGCGTACACTTCAATATATACATATAAAAAGAAGAGCTATTTCAGGCATTTATAGATTGTAACCGACATATAATGATCACATAAGCATTAGCAAAGCCCATTCTTCCAAGCAAAAGACCCAACCTGACCGCATGGGAGTTTCTCGGCAATGTCATTTGTAAAACCTACAGCGAAAGCAACCATCGGGTATCAATCATCATCCATCCAGACACGAAGCGACCTGAAATATCATTTTGGCTTTGCCATTGCAAGAGATGAAAGTTGGATGAGATTACTGCAGCTGCCTTTTTCTTATTGCATAGTCATTATGAACCTGCCTGTCCTCGCAGGTAGTTAGACAAGTTAGGAGATCCACACAAATAAAGTCCAAGCAGGTGCACACAACAACCCATATTTACAAGCACTCCATAATTCAAGCGAGGCCACCATTGGAAACTTAGATCTAAACAGGGCCGTGATATCTGATATTCCATCAACACCTAATAACCACCCTGTATGTAAGCATTCAAGCGGTCCAGCTCTTCACGATGCTCGCTGACAACAGCACGAACCACATCTCCAATGGAAACCATGCCTGCCATCCCAGCTTCGTTAATCACTGGAATGTGCCTGATGCGGTTATCTGCCAAACATCATCCAACTCAACTAAGTATTTCAGAGTAATCAATAACTCAACTTGATCAATTACGATTTCAGACAATCAAGCATTGGAAGGGCAGTGACAAAACCCTAGGCAATGAAATAAATGCAGGGTTCGTCCACAATCATATTTGATGAAGCACGAGGCGCTTGAATTGGTGCCATCAATAACCTCATTAGCAGCAGCAACAAATATATGGACATTACTACCAAAATCAACAGTACCAGTCATCAGCTGCATTGCCTTCAGAACCTTTGTGTCAGGTGTAACCGTGATCAGCTTGTTCTGCCCCCCACAAAAAAATAAAATAAATCAGATTGTAGCTTTGCATTCAGCAGTAGCAATCTTAACCGGCAGTATGAGCTCCTACAAGAGAGATGCTGTAATTACCTCCTCAGTCATGATGTCTCCAACCTTGGTCGATTTTGATGATCTTCCCTGTACGATAATCTTCCTGAGGTAATCTGGAAATAGACCAGATAATGAATAAAAACACTGTACAGGTATGGACCTCTAAATTGATTGAAATATAAGAGTTCCATGCTTTATTACCAATGCGCAATACAGATAAGAACACGTGAAACATCATAGCAATGAGTTGCTTATTTTAAAATTGTTCTCAGCAAAATCCCCTGGAAAATTACACCTGGCTAGAGTGTATCACACAAGAATGTCAATGGCATATCCTAACCAATCACTTTCCTATTGGCAAGAGTAATATATCTCAGCCCCTTTATTAGGACAGTCAATGCATGACCAGCATGTTAAGGAGGTAAAGTGGCAAATAAAGTGTTGTGAGATTGCAGAAAGACAATTAAAATTCATCTACTGATGATGCCTATGACTCGTCAAGATGAGGGTTTCCCCTACAATATTGTACTTTGTATCGAGATACAATCAATCTATACATACCACACACACTCCCACACACTTGCATAGTCCTCTCATTCTTTCACAAAATTATGATGCTTAAAAGCGAAAAGCTAATCACTCAAGAACCTTAAGTGAATGCAGATTAATGAAACTATAAGTTAGAACTGACTCGTAAACAAATTTGCCTTGTGCTTGCCCCTTTTTAACCCATAATTTATCTCAATAATGTATAGCATCAAAGAGGCAATTTCATGCTTTTATCAAGCAACATTAGTACAAAATACGGCAATAAAAATGCCAAAGCATTTTGATTAGTTGTTTACAGGAAACCATACTTCTTAATTACACTGATCTTTAAAAACTGTGTTTCATTAGAATGAATCAAAGACACCTTTCTAACCTGAAATAGTCTGGAACTTTGAAAGTGTCATTTGCATCACTTTGACCTGACCTACTAAGTCGTTGTTTCAATGACTATGCACCCCACCATTCAGAAATATTTAAGATTCTTGTTTGGTGTTTATGATGCTTTGAATTTTAAATTCTTATATAAGCAAAGAGAATAGAACTTCCTGGTTCCATGAGTAATATCCATGTCATATAGGTTCTTACCAATAATATAATTGAAATTTTTTACCTCTCTCTGTAATGATTCCTGCAATAGATTTCTGTTCTCCGGGCTTCACAACAACCAAGGCCCCAACATTATGTTGTGTCATCTATAAGGACAGTAACAGATGTGGTCCACATTGTAGATATTTGTTAAAAAATAAAACCAGTCATATCAATAATAATAGCACAATTTACCAGGGAATACATACCGACTTAACAGCATCATACACAGTATCATCTGTAGTGCACCAAAGCCAGGAGCCATCTGCACTTTTACCTTTGGCTTTCAGTACATCAGCAATTGTAGTGCTTTCGAAGCCATGCTCTTCCATTCGTGCAGATGAAACAGACATGAAGCGCGAAAATGAAACAATCTGAGGATTTGCCAGACGGATGTGTTTCAGAACTGCACTTTTGATCAAGCTTGCTTTCAATGAGAACGATTGAATTCCTTGCATTTCTGCTGTCAAAACTATTTCCTTGTGAGTTTACATGGCAAAAACAAAGTGTGCTGCTAGTACAAATGAGAGAATAATGTGCAGTACCAGAATTGTTTTTCCTTAAAAGAATGAGTATGCTTGGTAAAGGTAGATGATCCACAATGACAAAACTTAAGCCGCTGTTGAAAATTATTGCTGTCAATTAGAATCATGGATCTGCATTTTGACCTGCCGAAAACTCTCCAGCCTTTTCAGTCTAGAACTAACCTAACAATTTGCTTTCACTCCGCAATAACAAGCAAGGATCTGAAAATCTGTATTGATCCATTCCAATCAAGATATTCCTGCTTTAACTAAATGTCACTATCTCTCATATTCTGATCACCCCTAAGCCCATGCCTCACCCAGCCAGACTCTCCGTCCCCCAAAGAATAATGATGCACTCAAGATTAAACTAGTCGATATTTGTCATAATATTTTCATTAGTGTCAATTTCTTGTGAAGTGGACTATTGCATTAATCTGAAACTCAAATAAGAGTCTTAAAAGGATAATCATTTGTCTTCCAGTTTAATAAGTAGCTTCATCCACTAGGAGTAGGAGTAGTAGTAGGATTCTATTAGTTTTCTTTTACTATATAACATTGAGTAACATGTCGGGTATTGGTTGAATCAGGGTTTAAAGTTTTCTATGTAAGAGTTTCCTCTTACGACTAGAATCTTTTAAGTTAACACGCACTTTGTATGTATTATTTGTCAATTCATCAATTGACTGAGCAAATAAATATTTCAGCAATTCTTTGGAGGATTGCTTAGGAACCCAAGTGTGATGCTTAGGAAGCTTTGGTTGAGACGCCTAAAGACTTTGAGGCCAGAAACATTATCTCCAGATTGTCCTACATCAGATAATCTTTGTCACCGGCAAAATCATAGAAGACCTTCTTAAGGCATTAAAACTAAGAATGGAAGTGAAATAAGAAATGCTTATTTGGTACCTTCACTATTTCAACGAGTTAGCTTAACGAATGTAAGAAACGATCGTTTCTCGGTCTCTCTAAGTAGGCAAAACTAAGCATTTCTCTGAGGAGCAGATTGAAAGTCGATTCATTAGAGGCGTTTACTAGCACAAAGCAAAATCCCTCATCAGCTCCGTCCTGTTGCGACAACAACATCATTTCACATCAACTTCGATTTTACCAAATTCTACTCGTTGCTTGCTGCTATCCCGTTTCTACAAGATGATGTCAACGGCTGTTTAGCTCGGATACTAAAACATCATCCAGCTTCCCGTGTAAGAGTAGGGACTTTGCGTGCGAAAATTTGTCAATAGCAAGCTGGACAGTGAATAGAAGTAGGAGGGAAGAGGAGGAGGTCGACGACTCACTAGACTTTGCGTTGAGAAGAAGCAGAGGCGTCGACAGCGACAGCGACGGTGGCGGCGGACACAACGGTGACCGGCAGTGGGCTGGAGAGGCTGGAGGAAGAGTGAAAGGCTGTGTAAACGGGGGAGATGGATATGGATTGGGAGAGATGATGCTGGCGACGAGGTGCGTCCCCTTTTAACCTAAAAGTCAGCCTGATTCAGACTATTTATTTATTCAGGTCTCGATTATAATGAACACTTTTCTTTTCTTTTTCACATATAACTCCGTTTTGAATAAAAAAGACATTTCCAAGAATAGCCAGCTATTTATCAAATCTATTTCTCTATCATGAACAACCCCCCCAAAAAAAAGGATAGAAAAAAGAAATAGACGAATCTAATCCATTTGTCTATCCATTTGTCTATATAAATATTTTTTTAAATAAAGAATGCAAGTGTAAAAGATTATTCTCCTTTTAAGGAGAAATTTGCTCTGGTTCTCCCCGCGTTTTGCTTTCAATTGGGATTCCCTTGTTTTTCCTAAGTGCTTATCTCATTTGATTACATTAGTTTTAATGAGTTCTTTTACGTTGCAAATTAGTAAAGGTAAGTACTTTCTTTAACGATTTTTTTTATTACTTTTCCTTAGCATTACGATAACAATATTGATAAACTGCGAAATCACTTTCAGGGCCACGTGATGGTCATAATAGGAATTCTAACTATTATGGGCACAGGGGGCACGATCTCCGTGCCCTCTGCCGATTCCAACCCAACCAACTTTACCCTTGTGCGCTGCGGATACCAGAAATTAAAATCTGTGGGCAAGCTGGGCCCCAACTCCGCTCGTACCCGCCTCTGTAACTGCTCTCTCTCTCTCTCTCCCCGTCTCTCTCTTCGCTGTTATCCAAAAAATTATCAAGTGGAGATGCGTTTGCTTGGACTTTACTAGTTTTGCAATTTCCTCCATCACTACCAATCATGTCAAGTCCACTCATCGCCAGAGTCGAACCATCCCCACTCACTCTCTCTCTCTCCACCTTTGATTTACGGAGAAACTCCGACTTTGTGCTTGCGAAGAACCAATGTCCGCAGAGATGGGGACGGTGATGCGGCATGATTTTCTCCGCAAGGCGAGGAAGGCGGTTGCAGTCCCGGCCTCACCCATGCCCATCCCTTACAGTCCAGTATCGGAGGAAATTGCAACTTGTATTGACATCATCTGGATGGTAACGAGCCTCTATATGGACTTTACCTAGTGGTGGAACCCAAAACCTTATAAGAAAAGGCTGACCTTGGGTTAGAAGCAAGAAAATTCATTACTGGAGACACTATTGCAACTATCCAAGTTCCTTTTTCAAGTACTTTAATTCGTAAATCGGAAAATATCCTTAGAATGTGACTGTATCCTTAGTGTTGAAATATAATAATACAAGAGAATGATAGGATTTTGCAATTTATGCCAATGCGAAAATAATACCAAAGAAATAAATGAGAAATAATAAAGATACTAGAAATGTACATGATTCGATTTGAGTATGGGTACTTACATTCATGAGGAGAGCTGTCAGCAACTAATCCACTATAATTAGAGAATCAGAGTTATAATCGTCCACACACTCTAATGTTTTCCACACTTAGATTTAAACCTAAACCTAGAGTGTTTACAAATAAACAATGTAAACTCAAAGGAAAAAATATCACTGCCTTCGCACATCCCTTGTCTCTCCTGTGCAACGACAGCTTCTCTTCTGTGTTCTCGGCTTGGTGCAGCTCTGCTTGTGTGGCGGTCTAGGTTTCTCACTAAAGAAAACCCACGTATTTATGTGTGTCCAGAGCCAACATATTTGACCTGGGCCCACCATGCGCAACTCACCTACAGGAAGAATATTTGAAGATCATGCACTACTTGGTTTCTTCCGTAGATAAAAGAGGAAACCCTTACTTTTGTCCTCTTGTGACAATTACCCTTTTTACCCCCTCAAAACAAATATGTTTAAAATTTATAATAAATGAGCCCAATCTTTTGTCACTTAGTGGCTTGCTTTCTTTAAAGGAGAAATTTATGTTTGGAAAATCTTTCTCAACAAATTCAATTTGATAAATTGTTATCCGAATTCAAACTTGAGATATAATTTAACAATTCTCCAGCTTGCTTCGATATTTGAAGCCAAGTTATAGTGCTTGTTATCCATGTTGCTCTCCCGACGCCCCGATGGGCGCTCACTCTCCATAGACGCCAATTGTGCTCAAGTAGAGCTTGAGCCTTGCTAAAGGAACATTCTTACTTATCATGTCTATTGAGTTCTCTACCGCATCAATCTTTTTCACGATAACATTACCCTTTGTTAAGAAATCTCGGATGAAGTGTTACATGATATTGATATGTTTTGTTTGCTCGTGATAAACTGAATCATATGCCAAATATATCGCACATTGGTTATCATAGTGTATATCAACACTTTTCTGATCTAGCCCAAAGTCCAGAAGCAAACTTCATAACCATATAGCCTCATTTACTATAAATGTTAATGCCATGTACTCTACCTTAGTCAAAGACAAGGTAACATGATCTTGTGAGGATGCTTTCTAACTCATTGCACCACCTTCTAGCGTAAACACATACCCTATAAAAGATCTATAATTATTCAAGTTACCAGCATGATTCAAATCCACATAACCAATGGTCTCATTGCCATTACTATTCTTTTGGCATACTATGTCCACATCTATCGTCCTTTTCAAATATTTGAGGATTCACTTCACAGCTTCCCAATGAGCTTTATCAAGATGCTTCATATAGCGACTAACTATGCTTTCGGTTTGTAAAATATCAGGCTTAGTACATATTATAGCATATATAATACTATCCATAGCACTTAAATAAGGAATACGGGACATATGCTCCTCCTCTTCCTTAGTCAATAGTGATAATTTATCAGAAATTTTAAAATGCTTCACTAAAGGTGTACTTACAGATTTTGCTGATTATATGTTAAAATGTGCAACAATCTCCTCAACATATTTCTTTTGAGATAGATGTAAAATTCTTATAGTCTTGTCATGCAAAATCTCCATACCTAATATTTTCTTTGCAACACCTAAATTTTTTATCTCAAATTCAGTACTCAATTGCCTTTTTAGCATGTCAATATTAGACATAATCTTAGCTACTATCAACATGTCATCAACATATAAGAGTAGATAAATCAAAGAATCATTCTCCAAACTCCTAAAATAAATAAAGCTATCCATACGATTTTTTGAGTAGTCCAACTAGCCATGAAAGCATAAACCACCCTACAATACTCTCAAAACAGCTTGAAACTCTCCTGTTTGACCCGTTCACGCCATACTTCGCCGATTTTCGTGTTTGGTTCGAGTTTATAGCCGCAAAACGTGAACAAACGACACCAGGATCGGCCCAAGCGGCCTTCTGGCCACCGAGCCCCACGTCCGCAGGCCTAACAGGTCCTGAACCGAGCAAAAAGGGGTCCATGTTGTAAATTTCGACGCGGGCCATCTACTGGCGGTATGCCAGTCGCCATGGGAATGGTGTCGCCCCATTCTAGCGGAACTGGAAGCAGAACGACCCCGATCGGACCCCGAAACAGTGATTTTGGCCTCCCGGAAGTCCGACCCAGCTAGAAAACCACCCTAGAATGCTCTCAAAACTGCTCAAAACTCTCTCACTTGACCCGTTCGCGCCATACTTTGCCGATTTTCGTGTTTGGTTTGAGTTTTTAGCCGCAAAATAAGAACAAACGACACCAAGATAGGACCGAACGGCCTCTTGGCCAGCGAGCCCCACCTCCGCAGGCCTAACAGGCCCTAAACCGAGCAAAAATGGGGTCTATGTTGTAAATTCCGACACGGGCCATCTACTGGCGGTACGCCAGTCACCACGGGAACGGTGTCACCCCATTCTAGCGAACCGGAAGTAGAACGATCCTCGATTGGACCCCGGAACGGTGATTTTGACCTCCCAGAAGTTTGACCCAGCTAGAAAACCACCTTACAATGCTCCTAAAACGGTTCCAAACTCTCCCGTTTGACCCATTCGCGCCACACTTCGGGGATTTTCATATTTGGTTCAAGTTTTTAGCCGCAAAACGTGAACAAACAACACCAGGTTCGGCCCGAGCGGCCTTCTGGTCGCAGAGCCCCACCTTCGCAGGCCAAACAGGCCCTAAACCGAGCAAAAATGGGGTCAATGTTGTAAATTTCGACGCAGGCCATCTACTGGCGGTACGCCAGTAACCACAGGAATGGCGTTGCCCTATTCTAGCGAACCGGAAGTAGAACGACCCCGATCGGACCCTGGAACAGTGATTTTGGCATCCCGGAAGTCCGACCCAGCTAGAAAACCACCCTACAATGCTCTCAAAACGGCTCGAAACTCTCCCGTTTGACCCGGTCACGCCACACTTCGACGATTTTCGTGTTAGGTTTGATTTTTTAGCCGCAAAACGTGAACAAACAACACCAGGATTGGCCCGAGCGGCCTTTTGGCCACCGAGCCCCACGTCCGCAGGCCTAACATGCCCTAAAACGAACAAAAAGGGGGTCCATGTTGTAAATTTCGACGCGGGCCATCTACTGGCGGTACGCCAGTCGCCACGGGAATGGTGTCGCCCTATTCTAGCGAATCGGAAGTAGAACAACCCCGATCAGACCACGGAATGGTGATTTTGGCATCCCGGAAGTCCGACCCAGCTAGAAAACCACCCTAAAATGCTCTCAAAACGGCTCGAAACTCTCCCGTTTGACCCATTCGCACCATACTTCGTCGATTTTCGTGTTTGGTTCGAGTTTTTAGCAGCAAAACATGAACAAACGACACCAGGATCGGCTCGAGCAGCCTTCTGGCCACCGAGCCCCACCTCCGCAGGCCTAACAGGCCCTAAACTGAGAAAAAATGGGGTCTATATTGTAAATTTCGACGCGGGCCATCTACCGGTGGTACGCCAGTCGCCACGGGAATGTCGTTGCCCCATTCTAGCGAACCGGAAGCAAAACGACCTCGATCGGGCGCCGGAACGGTGATTTTGGCCTCCCGGAAGTTCGACCCAACTAGAAAACCACCATAGAATGCTCTTAAAACGGCTAGAAACTCTCCCGTTTGACCCGTTCGCGCCATATTTTGGGGATTTTCGTGTTTGGTTAGGTGTTTCTAGCCGTAAAACGTGAACAAAGGACATCGGGACCGGCTCGAGTGACCCTCAGCCATCGAGCCCCACTTCCGCAGGCCTAACAAGCCCAAAACCGAGCAAACATGGGGTATATGTTGTGAATTTCGACGCGAGCCATCTACCGACTGGAAGCAAAATGGCCCCGATCAGACGCCGGAACGGTGATTTTGGCCTCCCGGAAGTCCTACCCAGCTAGAAAACCATTGTAGAATGCTCTCCAAACGGCTAGAAACTCTCCCATTTGACCCGTTCGCCCCATAATTTGGGGATTTCCATGTTTGGTTCGGGTTTCTAGCCAAAAAACGTGAACAAATGACACCGGGATCGGGCCCGAGCGGCCCTCTGGCCACCAAGCCCCCATTCCGCAGGCCTAACGGGCCTAAAATTGAGCAAAAATGGGGTCTATGTTGTGCATTTCGACGCGGGCCATCTACTAGCGATACGCCAGTCGCCACGGGGATGGCATCACCCCATTCTAATGAACCGGAAGCAGAACAGCCCCGATCGGACGACGGAGCGGTAATTTTGGCCTTCCGGAAGTCCAACACAGCTAGAAAACCACCCTAAAATACTCTCAAAACGGCTAGAAACTCTCCCGTTTGACCCGTTCGCACCATATTTTGGGTATTTCCGTGTTTGGTTCGGGTTTCTAGCCATAAAACGTGAACAAACGACACCGGGATCGGCCTGAGTGGCCCTCTGGCCATCGAGCCCCACTTTCACAGGCCTAACAAGCCCAAAACCAAGAAAAAATGGGGTTTACGTTGTGAATTTCGACACGGGCCATCTACCGGCGGTCGCCACGAGGATGGCGTCGCCCCATTCTAGCGAACTAGAAGCAAAATGGCCCCGATCGGACATCGGAACGGTGATTTTGGCCTCCCAAAAGTTCGACCCAGCTAGAAAACCACCCTAGAGTGCTCTCAAAACGGCTAGAAACTCTCCCGTTTGACCCGTTCGCGCCATATTTTGGGGATTTTCGTGTTTGGTTCGGTGTTTCTAGCCATAAAACATGAACAAAGGACACCGGGACCGGCCTAGTGGCCCTCTGGCCACCGAGCCCCACTTTCGTAGGCTTAACAAGCCCAAAATCGAGCAAAAATGGGGTATATGTTGTGAATTTCGACGTGGGCCATCTACCGATGGTACGCCAGTCGCCACGGGAATGGCGTCGCCCCATTCTAGCGAATCGGAAGTAGAACGGCCCCGATCGGACGCCGGAACGGTGATTTTGGCCTCACGGAAGTCCGACCAGCTAGAAAACCACCATCGAATGCTTTCACAACGGCTACAAATTCTGCCGTTTGACCGGTTCGCGCCATATTTTGCGGATTTTTGTGTTTGGTTTGGGTTTCTACCCGTAAAACGTGAACAAACGACATCGGAATCGGCCCGAGTGGCCCTTTGGCCACCGAGCCCCACTTCCGCAGGCCTAACAAGCCCAAAATCGAGCAAAAATGGGGTTTACGTTGTGAATTTCGACGCGGGCCATCTATCGGCGGTCGCCACGGGAATGGTGTCGCCCCAATCTAGCGAACCAGAAGATGAACGGCCTCAATCGGATGCCGGAATGGTGATTTTGGCCTCCCGGAAGTCCTACCCAGCTAGAAAACCACCCTAGAATGCTCTCCAAACGGCTAGAAACTCTCCCGTTTGACCCGTTCGCCCCATATTTTGGGGATTTCCGTGTTTGGTTCAGGTTTCTAGCAGTATAACGTGAACAAACAACATCGGGATCGGCCCGAGCGGCCCTCTGGCCACCGAGCCCCCCTTCTGTAGGCCTAATAGGCCCAAAATCGAGCAAAAATGGGGTCTATGTTGTGCATTTTGACGCGGGCCATCTACTAGCGGTACGCCAGTCGCCACGGGGATGGCATCGCCCCATTCTAGCGAACCGGAAGCAGAACGGCCCCGATCGGAAGTCGGAATGGTAATTTTGGCCTTCCGGAAGTCCAACACAGCTAGAAAACCACCCTAGAATGTACTCCAAATGGCTAGAAACTCTCCCGTTTGACCCGTTCGCCCCATATTTTGGGGATTTCCATGTTTGGTTCGAGTTTCTACCCGTTAAACGGGAACAAATGACACCGGGAACAGCCCGAGCAGCTCTTTGGCCACTGAGCCCCACTTCCGTAGGCTTAACAAGCCCAAAACCGAGTAAAATTGGGGTCTATGTTGTGCATTTCGACACGGGCCATCTACAGGCGGTACGCCAGTCACCACGGGGATGGCGTTGCCCCATTCAAGGGAACCAAAAGAAGAACGGCCCCGATCAGACGCCGGAACGGTGATTTTGGCCTCCCGGAATTCCGACCCAGCTAGAAAACCACCCTAGAATGCTCTCCAAACGGCTAGAAACTCTCCCGTTTGACCCGTTCGCGCCATATTTTGGGTATTTCCGTGTTTGGTTCAGGTTCTAGCCGTAAAACATGAACAAACGACACTGGGATCGGCCCGAGCGACCCTCTGGCCACTGAGCCCCACTTCCACAAGCCTGACAAGCCCAAAACCAAGAAAAAATGGGGTCTATGTTGTGCATTTCGATGCGGGCCATCTACCGGCGGTACGCCAGTCGCCACGGGGATGACGTCGCCCCATTCTAGCGAACCGGAAGTAGAATGGCCTCGATCGGACGCCAGAACGGTGATTTTAGCCTCTCGGAAGTCCGACCCAGCTAGAAAACCACCCTAGAATGCTCTGCAATCGGCTAGAAACTCTCCCGTTTGACCCGTTCGCGCCATATTTTGGGGAATTTCGTGTTTGGTTCGGGTTTCTAGCCATAAAATTTGAACAAATGACACCGGGATCGGGTAGAGCGGCCTTTTGGCCACCGAGCCCCACTTTCGCAGGCCTAACAGGTGCAAAACCGAGCAAAAATGTGGTCTATGTTGTAAATTTCGATGCGGGCCATCTACCGGTGGTACGCCCATCGCCACGGGAACGGCGTCGCCTTATTCTAGTACCAAAAGCAGAACGACCCCGAGCGGATGCCGGAACGGTGATTTTCGCCTCCCGAAAGTCCGACCCAGCTAGAAAACCACCCTAGAATTTTGTCAAAACGGGTAGAAACTCTCCCGTTTGACCCCTTCGCGCCATATTTTGGGGATTTTCGTGTTTGGTTCGAGTTTCTAGCCATAAAATTTGAACAAATGACATCGGGATCGGGCAGAGCGGCCTTTTGGCCACCGAGCCCCACTTTCGCAGGCCTTAGAGGCGCAAAACCGAGCAAAAATGTGGTCTATGTTGTAAATTTCGAAGCGGGCCATCTACCGGCGATATGCCAGTCGCCACGGGAATGGCGTCGCCCCATTCTAGTGAACCGGAAGCAGAACGACCCCGACCGGACGCCGGAACGGTGATTTTGGCCTCCAGGAAGTCCAACACAGCTAGAAAACCACCCTAGAATGCTATCAAAACGGCTAGAAACTCTCCCGTTTGACCCGTTCGAGCCATATTTTAGGGATTTTCGTGTTTGGTTCGAGTTTCTAGCCGTAAAACGTGAACAAACGAAATCGGGATCGGCCTGAGCGGCCACCAAGCCCCACTTCCGCAGGACTAATAGGCCGAAATTCGAGCAAAAATGGGGTCTATGTTGTAAATTTCTATGTGGGCCATCTACTGGCGGTATGCTCGTCGGCACAGGAATGGCGTCGCCCCATTCTAGCGAACCGGAAGCAGAACGACCCCGACCGGACGCCGGAACGGTGATTTTGGCCTCTAGGAAGTCCGACCCAACTAGAAAACCACCCTAGGATGCTCTCAAAACGGCTAGAAACTCTCCCGTTTGACCCGTTCGCGCCGGATTTTGGGGATTTTCATGTTCGGTTCGAGTTTCTAGCCGTAAAATGTGAACAAACGAAATCGGGATCGGCCCGAGCGGCCACCAAGCCCCACTTCCGAGGGCCAAACTGGCCCAAAACCGAGCAAAAATGGGATCTATGTTGCAAATTTCGATGCGGGCCATGTACCGGTGGTACACCCGTCACCACGGGAATGGCGTCGCCCCATTCTAGCGAAACGGAAGAAGAAAGACCTCGAATGGATGCCGGAACGGTGATTTTGGCCTCCCGAAAGTCCGACCCAGCTAGAAAACCACCCTAGAATGCTCTCAAAATGGCTAGAAACTCTCCCGTTTGACCCGTTTACGCCATATTTTGGGGATTTACGTGTTTATTTCGAGTTTCTAGCCGTAAAACGTGAACAAATGACACCGGGATCGGCTTGAGCGGCCACCGAGTACCACTTCCGCAGGCCTAACAGGCCCACAACCGAGCAAAAATGGGGTATATGTTGTAAATTTCGACGCGGGCCATCTACTGGTGGTACGCTTGTTGCCACGGGAATGGCGTCGCCCCATTCTAGCGAACCGAAAGCAGAACGACCCCGACCGGACGTCAGAACGGCAATTTTGGCCTCCTGAAAGTCCGACCCAGCTAAAAAACCACCGTAGAATGCTCTCAAAACGGCTAGAAACTCTCCCGTTTGACCCGTTCGCGCCATTTTTTGGGGATTTTCGTGTTTGGTTCGAGTTTCTAATTGTAAAACATGAACAAACGATACCGGGATTGGCCCGAGCGGCCTTGTCGCCACCGAGCCCCACTTCCCCAGGCCTAACAGGGGCTATACCGGGCAAAAATGGGGCCTATGTTGTAAATTTTGATGCGGGCCATCTAATGGCGGTACAACAGTCGCCACTGGAATGGCGTCGCCCCTTTCTAGTGAACCGGAAGCAGAATGACCCCGACCGGACACCGGAATGGTGATTTTGGCCTCCCGAAAGTCCAACCCAGCAAGAAAACCACCCTACAATGCTCTCAAAATGGCTAGAAACTCTCCCATTTGATCCGTTCGCACAATATTTTGGGGATTTTCGTGTTTCATTTGAGTTTCTAGCCGTAATTCATGAATAAACGATACTGGGATAGGCCCGAGTGGCATTCTGGCCATCGAGCCCCACTTGCATAGGCCTAACAGGCCCAAAACGGGGTCTATTTTGTAATTTTCGAAGTGGGCCAACTATCAGCGGTACGCCCGTCGCCACGGGAATGGTGTCGCCCATTCTAGCGAACCGGAAGCAGAACAATCCAGATGGGACACTGGAACAGTGATTTTGGCCGCTCGGAAGTCCGACCCACCTAGAAAACCACCCTATAATGCTCTCAAAATGGTTACAAACTCTCCCGTTTGACCCGTTCGCGCTATATTTTGGGCATTTTCGTGTTTGCTACGAGTTTTTAGTGGTAAAACGTGAACCAATGAATCGGAAGCAGAACAATCCAGATAGGACACTGGAACGGTGATTTTGGCCGCCCGGAAGTCCGACCCACCTAGAAAACCACCCTATAATGCTCTCAAAATGGCTACAAACTCTCCCGTTTGACTCGTTCGCGCTATATTTTGGGCATTTTCGTGTTTGCTATGAGTTTTTAGTGGTAAAACGTGAACCAACAACACCAGGATTGGCCCGAGCGGCCTTCTGGCCATCGAGCCCCACTTCCGCAGGCCTAAAAGGCCCTAAACTAGGCAAAAATGGGGCCTATGTTGTAAATTTCGACGCGGGCCATCTACTGGTAGTATGCCAGTCGCCACGGGAATGTCGTCGCCCCATTCTAGCGAACCGGAAGCAGAACAACCCCGTTTGGATGCTAGAACCGTGATTTTGGCCTCCCGGAAGTCCGACTCAGCTAGAAAAGCACCCAAGAATGCTCTCAAAACGACTAGAAATTCTCTCGTTTGACCCGTTCACACCATTTTTTGGGCATTTTCGTGTTTTGTTCGAGTTTTTAGTGGTAAAACGTAAACAAACGACACCAAGACCGGCTTGAGCGGCCTTCTGGCCATCGAGCCCACTTTCGCAGCCTAATAGGCCCTAAACCGGGCAAAAATGGGCCTATGCTGTAAATTTCGACGCGGGCCATCTACTGGCGGTAGGCCAGTCGTCACGGGAATGGCGTCGCCCCATTCTAGCGAACCAGAAGCAGAACGACCTTGATCGGACGCCGGAACGGTGATTTTGGCCTGCCGGAAATCCCACCCACCTAGAAAACCATCCTAGAATGCTCTCAAAACGGCTACAAACTCTCCCTTTTGACCCGTTCGTGCCATATTTGGGGCATTTTCGTGTTTGGTACGAGGTTTTAGCAGTAAAACGTGAACAAACAACACCAGGACCGGCCCGAGCGGCTTTCTGGGCACCAAGCGCCACTTCTTCAGGCCTAACAGGCCTTAAACCGGGCAAAAATGGGGCCTATGTTGTAAATTTCTACACGGGCCATCTATTGGTGGTACGTCAGTCGCCACGGGAATGGCGTCGCCCCATTTTAGCGAATTGGAAGCAGAATGACCCCGATCGGACGCCGGAACGGTGATTTTGGCTTCCCGGAAGTCCGACCCAACTAGAAAAGCACCATAGAATGCTCTCAAAATGGCTAGAAACTCTCCCGTTTGACCCGTTCGCGCCATATTTTGGGGATTTTCGTGTTTGGTTTGAGTTTCTAGCTGTAAAACGTGAACAAACGAAACCGGGATCGGCCCAAGCGTCCACCAAGCCCAACTTCCATAGGCCTAATAGGCCCAAAACCGAGCAAAAATGGGGTCTATGTTGTAAATTTCGACGCGGGCCATCTACCGACAGTACGCCCGTCAGCACAGGAATGGCGTCGCCCCATTCTAGCGAACCGGAAGCAGAACGACCTTGATCGGATGCCGGAACGGTGATTGTCGCGACCTCACCTCGGGTGCACCACCTAGGGTTTGGCTAATGGATTACTAAGCCTAAACTTAGTTCGGGCTCTCCCAAGCCCATACCAATTTGCGACTTAGGGTTTAAGTTTTTAGTATGCAAATGATTTTTACTTGGAGTCGACACTAATCTATTTTTTGGTAGGTCGATTAGAAACCCAAGTAAAGTAACGGGAGAATTACTTTACTCCTACGAACCAGAGACTATGGGATCGGGGACTTGATTACATTAGATTTCTCTAACGCCCTTTCGGTACATTTTCTCTTTTATTTAAAAAAATGATTTACAGTCAGTTTTTGTTGATTTTAATTTACTCCCTAACATGCAATGTGATCATGTGAGTGCACAATCATTATCTAACACTCAATGAAGCAAAGCAATAAATAAATTGCAAGGAAAAAGAGGAAGTTACTTACCTGCGATGTTAGCTTAAAAATTACATCAATGATCCTAGATATAATTTCTAATTAACACGCACTCATTCAAATATTTTTTAAGGTTTTCACTTATTTAATGAAGCCTAAAACTACGTGCAATGCATGTAATGACATACGAAAGTGTCTAACTATAATAGCATGGAACGTGCAACCTAATATGCAAACTATATGTCACACGACATTAATTATTTAACTTAATCTAATGCTAGACAATATTTAATGCAACTACCCTAGTATGTCACGCATTCAAATCACCCTAAACATGCAATGACTATATGACACACGGGAGATGACCTAATTCTACATGACATGAGCATGGCAATTTTTATGTTTTTTATTTATTTTATAACTAATGAAATTTCCTAAGCATTTAGGTCATATGCAATGTAGACTATAAGACTAGCCTGACATGAAGTGCATTAATCTACCCTATTATGCAAAAGATTTTTTTTTATGCATTGTTTTGTAAGTTTATTAAAAAATCAACACATAATGCAACCGATCATGTAAAGCATGCAATTTAGCCCCAACCAAGATAGAAAATCAAAACAATCAAAAACCTGATCCGACGTCTCGCGGCTCAATATTTTTCATTATTGAGATTTTTTAACACGACACAATGACATCACTCAATCGGAATTCAATCAAGCATGCAATACTTCAAACGAGGAAACAAAATATTCAAGAATTAATTTAGATAGAAACTTTACCTACCTAGTTTGTTCTTTCCAAGTTTGGATGACAGCAGATTGCGGGAATCACAATCAACGATGTGCAGCTAGCTCACGATCAGCGATTCGCGGTGGCGCGTCTTGTTGGACTTGTTGGTGGAGGAACAAGGATTGGCGATCGGCGATTGGTGAAACCGAAACCCTTGGCGAGAACTATTGTGGGAGCTTCCACATGCATGGCAAGAGGATGGAAATTCACTGAGATTGTTGAACAAGCATAAGACTTCGTGGCAGGACTATGTTGGACCACCGCTTGACCAGATTTCAACAATTTTTGACTTGGTCAGAGTCTTCCTTCATCTCTTGATCCCAAATTCAAGCTTTTGCTCGCTTTCAAAATCGCCGAAGATGAGACTAAGGCCCAGCCGTGAAGTCGGTGCAAGAGGATGTCAAAGCAGGAACTCGAAGGTGCTTGGTGATCACTAGTGTACGCGATCGACTGCCAAAGCTTAGATCTCGTCGACACTAGACTAGGCTATCGCCTGAAGGATCAAAGTCGTCGGAAATCGCTGTTGAGGTAGTGCCAGTAGCGGGTGTTGTTGCCTTGGGTTGGTCGGATCTCGAAGATCCCCCCCTCAAAGAACACCCTTTTCTTTCTCACACTCTCGTTTTTCTCTCGCTGTGCCCTCTTCTCTCTCGTGTACTGTTTTTTTTTTTGTCTGTCTCTTTAGTGTGTGTGGCCCCCTTTTTATAGGTGAGAGGACTATGTTATTTAAGGAAAGATAATAAATTTGCACGTTGTCTATTTAGCTCTTGTATCCCACGTGCAATATTTTTCCAATATTTCATTCGACGCTTTCCTTGAATATTGAAAGAATAATTAGAATATTCTCGATAATATTCTCATATTCTAGCTCGCCACCCCTTAATGGGAATATTTCATCCGACACCTTCCCCGAATACTAAAAGAAATATTCTCGTCACCCCTTAACGGGCCTAGCCAAATTCTTTTTCACCGTGGGCTTAGTCCAACTTGTTAAATTAAAGCTTAGAACCATCAATTGAAGCCCATCTTCCACCTATTCAATGCAAATGCAATAATAATAAATGCTCCTAAAACTATATGCTATGCAATTTAATCCTAATATTTTTTGTTTAGGGGTTAAAATTAATCCCTAAATTTTTGTGTATTAAATTATGAATGATCAATCAAAATTTAGGTGTCAACAACGATTTTGGCCTCCTGGAAGTCCGACCCAACTAGAAAACCACCCTAGAATGCTCTCAAAACGGCTAGAAACTCTCCTATATGACCCATTCGTGCCATATTTTGGGGTTTTTCGTGTTTGGTTCATGTTTCTAGCCATAAAAAGTGAACAAACGACACCGAGATCGGCCCGAGCGGTCTTATGGCCACCGAGCCCCACTTCCACAGGCCTAACAGGCGCAAAACCGAGAAAAATGGGGTCTATGTTGTAAATTTCCATCTACGACGAGCCCCCACTTCCACATTCTAGCGAACCGAAGCGAGAACAACCCCAACCGGATGCCGAACGGTGATTTTCGCCTCCCTAAAGAGAAAATGGGGTCTCTCCTATATGACCCATTGTATGTTTCTAGCCATAAAAAGTGAACAAACGACACCGAGATCGGCCCGAGCGGTCTTATGGCCACCGAGCCCCACTTCCACAGCCTAACAGGCGCAAAACCGAGAAAAATGGGGTCTATGTTGTAAATTTCGACGCGGGCCATCTACTGACGGTACGCTCGTCGCCACGGGAATGGCGTCGCCCCATTCTAGCGAACCAGAAGCAGAACAACCCCAACCGGATGCCAGAACGGTGATTTTCGCCTCCCGGAAGTCCGTCCCAGTTAGAAAACCACCCTAGAATGCTCTCAAAACGGCTAGAAACTCTCCCGTTTGACCTGTTTGCGCCATATTTTGGGGATTTTCGTGTTTGGTTCAAGTTTTTTATCATAAAATATGAACAAATGACTTTGGGATTGGCCCGAGCGGCCTTCTGGCCACCGAGCCCCACTTCCGCAGGCCTAAAAGGCCCAAAACCGAGCAAAAATGGGGTCTATATTGTAAATTTCAACGCGGGCCATCTACCGTCGGCACGCCTATCGGCACGGGAATGGCATTGCCTCAATCTAGCCAATCGGAAGCTGAACGACCCCGATCGGACGTCGGAACGATGATTTTGGCCTCTCGGAAGTCCGCCCCAGTAAGAAAACCACTCTAGAATGCTCTCAAAACGGCTAGAAACTCTCCCGTTTGACCCGCTCGCGCCATATTTTGTGGACTTTCGATTTTGGTTTGAGTTTTAGCCATAAAACGTGAACAAATGACACCGAGATTGGCCCGAGCGGCCGCCAAGCCCTACTTCCGTAGGCCTAACAGGCCCAAAACTGAGCGAAAATGGGGTCTATGTTGTAAATTTCGATGTGGGCTATCTACCGGCGGTACGCCCGTCGCCACGGTAATGGCGTCGCCCCATTCTAGCGAACCGGAAGTAGAACGACCCAAACCGGACGCCGGAATAGTGATTTTGGCCTTCCGGAAGTTCGACCCAGCCAGAAAACCACCCTAGAATACTGTCAAAACGTCTAGAAACTCTCTCGTTTGACCCGTTTGCTCCATATTTTGCGGATTGCTGTGTTTGGTTTGGGTTTCTAGCCGTAAAACGTGAACAAATGACACCGTGATGAGCTCGAGCGGCCTTCTGGCCACCGAGCCCCACTTAGACAGGCCTAACAGGCCCAAAACCGAGCAAAAATGGGGTCTATTTTGTAAATTTCAAAGCGGGCCATCTACCGGCGGTACGCCCGTCGCCACGGGAATGGCGTCACCCCATTCTAGCCAACCGGAATCAGAACGACCCATACCAGACGCCGGAACAGCGATTTTGGCCTCTCGAAGTCCCACCCAGCTAGAAAACCACCGTAGAATGCTCTTAAAATAGCTAGAAACTCTCCCGTTTGACACGTTTGCGCCATATTTTGGGGATTTTTGTGTTTGGTTCGAGTTTCTAGCCGTAAAATATGAACAAACGACTTCGGGATTGGCCCGAGCGGCCTTCTGGTCATCGAACCCCACTTCCGCAGGCCTAATAGGCCCAAAACCGAGCAAAAATGGGGTCTATGTTGTAAATTTCGACGCGGGCCATCTACCGCCAGTACGCCTATCGGCATAGGAATGGCGTCGCCGCATTCTAGTGAACCAGAAGCTAAACAACCCCGATCAAACGCCGGAACAGTGAGTTTGGCCTCCCGGAAGTCCAACCCAGCTAGAAAACCACTCTAGAATGCTCTCAAAACTGCTAGAAACTCTCCCGTTTGACCCGTTCGAGCCATATTTTGTGGATTTTCGATTTTGGTTCGAGTTTCTAGCCGTAAAACGTAAACAAACGACACCGGGATTGGCCCGTGCGACCTTTTGGCCATCGAGCCCCACTTTTGTGGGCCTAACACGCCCAAAACCGAGCAAAAATGGGGTTTATGTTGTAAATTTCGACGCGGGCCATCTACCGGCGGGACGCCTGTCGCCACGGGAATGGCGTCGCCCCATTCTACCGAACCGGAAGAAGAACAACCCCGACTGGATGCCGAAACGGTGATTATGGCCTCCCGGAAGTCCAATCCAACTAGAAAACCACCCTAGAATGCTCTCAAAACGGCTACAAACTCTCCCGTTTGACACGTTCGCGCCATATTTCGGGCATATTTGTTTTTGGTCCGAGTTTTTAGCTGTAAAATGTGAATAAATGACACCAGGACCTATCCGAGCGGCCTTCTGGCCACTGAGCCCCGCTTCCGCAGGCCTAACAGGGCCTATAACCGAGCAAAAATGGGGCCTATGTTGTAAATTTTGACGAGGGCCATCTACTGGCGGTACGCCAGTCGCCACGGGAATGGCGTGGCCCTATTTAAGCGAACCGGAAGCAGAA